>ML102970.1:10191-23640 GCA_003697995.1 Taxidea taxus jeffersonii
CGCAAGTACTCTCTACTACCCCAAGAGCACAGGGATGAAATTCCAGAGACTGTGCAATTTTGCATGGCAAGAAGACGACGAGCGCCACGGGCGGCTGGCTGGAGGGATGAGACTTTTCGTGAGCACATACTACTATAATTACAGCTTGAGTTGCTGGTTTCCAATGAAATGGGAACTTCTTTCAAATGCCGAGTGTCCACATTTCAATGGCTGGCTTAGAGAAACTTATAATTCCTCCTGCTTCATTCAAAGTAAATGGTTCCTAGCATCTGTTAAATTGACTCCACTTGGAAATTAGCACAAGAATTCATCCACTGAAGGATAAAGTGCGTAGCCATGCAGCCGGCGGTTGCTAAGGGTAGAAAGGAATTCTAAAAAATCGAGGTTCTTGGGTCCTTCATCACACCGTTTTCACAGTGAGCTTTAATGACCCTCTTTAGCAACCAGGGACCTGCACATGACCCCAGTGAAGGACATTCTGAATGTTATGTTGGTTGGCACAGTAGGGAATGGGTTTAAGATAATTTGGAAAAAAAAAAAAAAAGACTTAAGATAAATGCCAGGAAAATAAATTCTGAGGTTAAGGAGAAACAAACCCAGAGTAAAACTTTGGGGAAAATAGACAAAATGAGCAGACATAAAGAAATAACTAAATAAACATACAGTTTATTAAGAGGCCCTGGACTTTGGCCAGAAAGCCATAAGCTGGCCAAGACGTTACCAAATGCTAATAATATTTAAGAAATAAATATTCTGGGGGCGCCTGGGTAGCTCAGTCAGTTAAGCATCCAACTCTTGATTTTATCTCAGGTCATGATCTGAGGGTTATGAGATCGAGTCCCATGTCCGGCTCTGTGTGGAGCATGGAGCCCGCTTAAGATTCTCTCTCTCCCTCTTCGCCCCCGCCCCACCCCCTGCACACATTCAATCTCTAAAACACACACACACACACACACACACACACACACACACATTTTGGTGAGATACTTTGTAAAAACACTGTCCTGGCCTTTCATGAGCATTTAATAAATTTTGTTGTATCAAAGAAAGCTCAGAGATGGTATTTCTTGATGAAATATCTTGGTATGCTACAGAGAAGATAAATTAAATGACCAAACTGCCCAATTTTCCCGCTAAACCTATAAGCACTATCCTTGGTATAGGTTTCTGGGTCCTACTCTGCAAACTCTGGCATTTAGTATCAGGTCTCCCAAATGAAACCATTGCGGGTTGTTTTTCCTTTAAAAAGATCTACCCCGTTTCTTGGATGTCCAAGGTGATCAAGATTTAAATATATGCAGGAAGGTCGTGCATGTCAGTGCAGTTGGCACTGACCATCTCAGCACACGTCACATTCATTAATGTGTGCCGAATCTAATTCTCTTTTTTTTCCCTTAAACATTTTATTTATTTATGTGAAAGAAAGCAAGAGACAGTGAATGAGTGGGGTATGGGGGGGGTCTGTGGGGGGGCGCTGCAGGCAGAGGGAGAGGGAGAAGCAGGCTTCCCGCTGAGCAGAGAGCTTGACTTCTGGCCTGATCCCAGGACCTGGGGATCATGCCTTTAGCCAGCTTAACTGACTGACCACGCAGGTGCCCCCCTAGTTGTCCTCCCTGAGGTACCATAGGAAACGACTGCCGGCACAGCCACCACAGACTATGAAATGTAGTGTGGCTATCAAAATTGTGTAGGAATTTAAATCAGTATCTGGAGAAGACAATGTCACAAATTGTCATACTGATCAAGCCCTGACATTTTGGAGGAATGGTTTCCCAAAAGACATGGAGCCTCTGAATCTGGCTACTTATTTTTCTTTATTCACTATATTTTTTTAGTGGGCATTTATCATCTATCAGCATTGGTAGTGACAAATTTCAGCTGTGTTTAGGCAAAGCTAGGTCACAAAGGACAGTCAGCTGGTGGACTTAGTTATTTCAGACTTTACTTTTCACAGGGTAGACCAGCTGACTACCCTCCCACCCCGGGCAACTGCCATCATGGGCACAAAAGGCACTGGAAGAGCCATAGCAATCATTACCCTTTTGAAATAAAGGGAAGAAAGCTAACCGTGAGGTATGCTATGGCACCTTACTGCCAGCCCAACCTTCGACTTTTTCCTCAATATTTACTGTAGACAGGCAGCAACGGGATTCCAGTGTGATTTCTGGCAGTATCCCATGTCAAGGCTTAATATCAGATTTACGCTAGATTACAAATTTGAGAAATGATACCAAGATCGCAGGGTGCCACAAAAGCATTTGCTAAAACCGTTCACCGTTAAAGAGAAGAGAGCAAGTTCTGTGTGCAAAGATCCCACATCACACAATACAGTCGGACCCCTGGTTTTCATCCAGTGGGCAGGGGAGATGGAGAATACACTAGAAGGCAGGAGTGTCGAGATGGGCAGAGGAGCCTATGTGGCATCTGAAGTCTCCCAAGGAACCATGGCCATATGTCTGATCCCTACACGGGGGAGACTCTGTGACCAGGAGACAGGGAACCTCAGTGGGCCAGGAGGGTGTAGAGAGGCGGAGCTGGCACAGAAGATCACCCAACACTGACCAGCCTCAGACCCCTGAGCTTCAGTCTACCTGGAGGTGCACATTTCAAAATTTAGAACTGCAATACCTGAAAACCATTGATTCTCCTTCCTAACTTTTTAAAAGTCAGCCACTTCGGCTCCGACATGTTCCCCTGGGAAAGGAAACTGACAGCAAAGTGAAACACTTCGTGACAAGCTGCTATATTTTATCAGAACCTTATGGAGACCAGGAGGGCGGGATTTTAAAATACAAACAAAAATTAAAGCAGGAACAAATCAAGCCCTTACCTTTTATGGTAGTCTATTCTATGGGGAGAACAGAAATTAATTCCAGGGGAAACAGTGCTCCCTAATTTAAAAACTGAAGAGCAAGTTTTCTAAATTAGTCATTGCACATTTATATGTATACATACAAAGGGATGTCACAAGGGAAAACCTGCACTAGACTTCCCACCCAAACTTGGGTGGGAATGAGGCACACTGAAGCACTGAGGTGCTCTCTTTATATAAACAGCCTTCCAGAAAGAGGCATTTGCTCCACAGAATTATTTTTACTGCTGCTGCTGAACTGAACCATCCGCTTAACGAACTCATGTTTCTTTTAGGCATAACAGTTTAATTTCCCACTACAAAATAAAACAGCATCAGAGAAACAAAAACAAAAGAAAGCAAAACAAAAAAGCTCGGCAATGAAAATTCCAGGGTCATGGATTAAAAGCCCTATTATCTTTTCTTTCCTTGTTTCAAAAACATTTGAAAAAATAATCTGGATTGAAAGACAGGTATCTTTGGGCCCAAGGAGGCGA
Organism: Taxidea taxus jeffersonii; assembly: GCA_003697995.1. Lineage (NCBI taxonomy): Eukaryota > Metazoa > Chordata > Mammalia > Carnivora > Mustelidae > Taxidea > Taxidea taxus. The sequence goes on from ML102970.1 coordinate 13,540, forward strand.
TGGCTTTAAATGACTTTAGATGACATTAAAAGAACAAAACAAAACAAAAACCTAAACTTTTTAAATCAAAGGAACCCTTTCTGTATCATGGAATGTTTAAAAGAATAAAAATACTGGAAAAAAATCACACCAAAGAAATAATGGGTTTCAAGTGTCACAACATCAAGAAACTGGCATGAAGTGCCACAGCAGAGGCTCTGGTTACATCTGAGGACAAACGAGTATGGTGGGCAGCTGGCACCACCGCTCCCCAGGCTTCCTTGGGCTAAAGCCCCCTTGCATGGTCTGACCTGTCCTGCAGCCCCTGTCAGGGGTGCATCCTGTCCAGCTCTCACATCCTGTCCCAGTTATGCGCTTCGTACCTGTTCCTTTCCCTGGATCTCGGGGCTTTTGCCCAAGCAGCTCTCTCAGTCCAGCAGATGGCCCTCCCTTACCCCTTCTCTTCCCTAATACTTTTTCAAATAAAGCGACGTACGGGTAAATACGTCCCTTCCCTTTCCTTGGGGACGCCCTTAGTCATGTTTCTGCACCAACCAGGACTCCCTGCTCCTACCCCGACCCCAGCTGAGGCTGGGCTCGCTCCTGTGCCCCGGGGCGGCGCGGCGAGGGGGTGGGGGGCACCATGCACATCACCTACGGCTGCTCAAGGGCTGAATAAATACATAAACAGATCAACCAGAGAAGCAACTTTTCTTCTCTGGAGCTACCGAAAAACAGGTCTTCGTCAGTCTGGAGTGATCATCACGGAGGATGGAAAAATGGAAGAGTCAGATGACCTCAATTACCCTCTCATCCTCTGATCCCACAACCAGTAACAAATTAACAAACAAATGCCATCATCACTTCGACAATACCTGTGACTACCTTGGCCATATCATGTAAACTCTGTTTACGGCTAGGTCATAGCTACTGTCTGATTTTAGTGAAGGGATTTAACAGAAAACTAACATGTCCAATTCTAAAAATAAGAAGACTGAAGAACTTTCTGACAGATTGTAGGTCATCCCCCCCCCAAGTCCTTCATTAAATCAACAACTATTTACTACCTATCACCTGCCAGCCACCATCCTGAGAAGCCAGAGATTGTGCAGCGAACACAGAATCCTTGTCCTCACGTTCTAGTTCCATAAAACACACACAAACACACAACACACCTGGCAGGGATACGTGCCAGAAGGGTTATAAAGCAGGACGGAGAGGAGTGAGAATTGCTGGCAGTAAGAGCAGGGTGTGTTTGCTGGGGGGCTCAGGAGGGCCTCGCTGACCCGGCAGCACTGGGGTAGGGCACTCCGAAGAGAGGAACTGAGCACAACGCCCAAGTGGGGGCCTGCTGGGCTGTTTAATGAAGAGCAGGGAGATGCGAGTGGGTGAAGCTGGGTTAGCAAGGGCAGAGGAGATGGGAGACAAGCTCGGGAGAGATGGTGTGAGCAAGGGGAGTGGGCTGGAGGGCTCCCAGCGCACAGCCGACCAAGCACTCTGAAGGACAGGAGACCTTTAGAGGGTTTTCTGCAAAATAATGATGGAATTCAAAAGACAACAAAACAACACTTTGGTTGCTGTGCTGGAAGTCTGTCACGGGGCTGGGGTTGGACACAGAGCAGTCAGGGGTACTCCAAGCCACTGAGTGGAGTCAGTGGTGACTCTGACTAGGGTTGGGCGGTAGAGGGGGTCAGATGTGGGGGGATCCTGAACACACTTGGAAGGAAGAGGCAAAGGCACCAAGGATGACTTCAAGACTTGGTCTAGCAGCTGGAAGGATGGGACAAGATACTAGGGGAAGAAGAGTGCTTCCTGGAGCTAAGAGGCGAACGTCCAACTTGAGGCGCCCATTAGACTTGCCAATGGGGGTAGTGAGCAGGTGGACAGATGTGCCAGTTCGGCATGAATACTGGAGTCAGCAGGAGACAGGTGGGATTTCCGTCAGAAAATGGAATGAGACTACCTAGCAAGTGGGTACAGACAGAAAAGAAAAAGAGCCTGACCACCACAGACAGCCCTGGGGCGCCGCATGCAGAGGCCACGTTGAGGCAGAACACAGAACCCTCTCCAGCCATGTAGCATCCTACTGCATGCGGGCTTCTGGGTTTTCTCCCCTAAAACCACAGACATCTGAGGAACTGTTCAGCAAGATCCCATCTCTGACTACTGCCGATTTAATGGAGAGGAACCTCTCTTCAAAGGATGATAAGACACCACTTTAGGACAGTAATCAAGAAAACACTAAGACAGCAGGCTCTCATTCAGCCAACCAGGCAAAACTGAATTTCTTACAGTATAAGGTAGAGTCAAGGATGTGCAGAGAGAGAAACTGTTCTAGAAAACAATTTAAAATTAGAAAGCGAAATTAATTTTCTAGGCATCTACGTACAAGGTTATCTACTGTTGATACAAATTCAAAACACAAACGAACCGACCACATACTATTTATTCATGGATATGTGAAAGTACACTAAATGAAGTGAAAGGCGCAGTTCGTATCTGGCTCTGAGAGGGAGAGTGACCGGTGAAGACAACCTGATGTGTAATGATGTGCTTGACTGGTTTTTTAAAAAATACACTGAATTTATGAAAAAGACTTGAGCCAAATATGAGAAAATATAATAATCAGGTCTGGTATGAATCCCTGAGGGCATGTAATAAAACTCTTTGTAATCATTCTGTATTTTAAAAAAACCCACAAAACATTTTTTTAGAAGCACAAAACAGAAGAATGAAAAGAAATCCACTGGTATAAAACAACAAATGTTTACTACTGTTATACGTACATCCCAAGCCCATAATAAAGCAAAAGTAGGATATACTGGTTGGCATATTCATAAAGAATTGTTAGGTCTCTAGGACGGTATAGCACTTGGCAAAATCCACCTACATGCTACAATTTACTATTCAATTAAAATTGTGAAAAAACTGAGTATGCTACCCATAATTACAGTAATTTAAAAAAAATTTAGCCAAGAGAAAAATCAAGTGAAACTTGCCAGTTTTATCAAAAGATCCCATCTGATTAGGGAATCAGGCTATCAAGTTTGAGTTTTCATCTAAAATCTGCTTCAAGTGCTTCTGGAATGAGCTGAGAAATATAAAAATGAATGGACAGATATGTAAGTCCACCATCAGCCAATCTAAACAATACATGATAATTAATGCAAACCACACTTAATTTTCCTATGCAAGTTTCGGATATAAACACTACCTTCCTCTAACTCTAGAGGACTCTAGAGATATTTTACTTAATTTTTATAAGGCATCTTCTTAAAGAAGTAAAACAATATACATGAATGTATACTGTAATACTACTTACATTTGTGTTTCTCAGACATTAGTATTTCATATTTCTACTTTGTTCCTTTTCTAGTCTGTGGGTAATGATAAACTTGCTGAAACTCTTATTCATTCTTCCTAGCTTTTTACTTCTAAATGGCTCTATATAATAGCGATATAGCAAATAATAATAAAGCAAATAAATAATAAAGCAAATAAATTTTTTTCCTTCACTTTATCATGGTAGTTAATTTACTGCATGATTGCTAGGAACAGAAAATAAACCAAATAAACTATATACATTAGAAGTGAATTACAAATAATTCTACTAAATGTGTAAGTGTCTTTAAACAAAGACACAACAAAGAATTCAATTTCTGGCAATTCGAAAATCAGCCTTTAATAAGTATGTTCCTAGGACAGAAAAGTTACACATATGTTAATGTGATAGGCACTTTTAAATCCTGGTATTGTCATCCCCAAAATGTATAAAGTGCCAAGGTGCCTAAAACATGTAAAAAGCTCTTTATTGTCCTAAATTTGTTATGATGATCTTTTTCTTCTATCAAGAATGTATCAGTTTATTCCCAAAAAAGAGTTAAAGGCAGTCCTTTCTGTGTGCTCAAAGTCCTGAATCATATTGGCTCTACCACTTACGGTGAGTCACTTCCTTTGCGTATCCAGAAAAAAATCCAGGGTGATTCATTCAGTGTGTTACTGGTTGCCAGGTAGATTAAAACGCGTTTGACTTTTTACCTATATTTTCCATATCCTCACCACTTTCTGTTTGGAAATTTTCTAGATATCAAACTAATGCATATTAACTAAAACACAGTGAGCAAATAAAGGTCGAATTTAGGGCACGTTTCAAAAAAAGTAGGACGACTTTTTAGGGAAAACTTATGTCTTTTCGCTTGATAAATTCTTGGCTTAAAAAAAAAAGTCTTATGAGAGAATAATTCTACTCTCTAATGTCAGAACAATGAACAGGTTTACGTTCCCTCAAAATTAGTTAGAGATAAACACTTCTATTTGTTGAGTTAACGCCGTTAAGAAAACAACCGGTTAATGTCTTCAAAATAACAAACATCTTGGGAATTTTCTATTCCACAAACATTTCCAGAGCAGCCGCTCTGGGTGAGGCCGTGCACCACGGGCTGTGGGTGAAGCGGGCATCACTCCCTCACCAGCTCTGCTCAGGACAGGCTTCGCAATCTTGGTGAGGGGGTGAGGTAAGCAGCTGTAGATCACCCCAAAATAAGGCGGAAAAGAGACTCCATGCTTTCAGAGAGCAAACATTAAACTGCTACAGGAGCTGAGAGCAGGGAGAAGTGGCTTCCCACAGTGTTGGAAGGGAAAATCAGAGAAGGCTTCATGGCAGCAGTGGGTTTGAGCCAGACCTCGAAGGAGAGGAAGACTTCTGTCCAGTGCACGCTGGGGGCCATGTCTGCATGGGGATTGAGGGCAGTGGGGGGGTTTAGGGGAGGGTTGGAAAGGGAGACAGCCAGATGAATGCCACGTAAGCAGGAAATTTAAGCATGAGGATAGGTGAAAGAAAGAAATGAGAAACAAGGGTGGAGAAGTAGGAGGACACCAGACCATAACGGACTTTGAAGGTGTGCGGTTAGGCGGCTGGTAGTTCACTTGGGAGGCAAAGGGAAACCCATGGAAGACTAGCAGCAGAGCAGGAGCAGGAGCAGACACATGCTTCCAGAAGATGGACATCTTTGGAGTTGGGTGGATGGGAAGGAGGACAAACTACAGACGGGAACACTGATTAGGAGTCTACTGCATCATGTAAATAAGCAGCAACGACAAGAAGAACCAGGAAGTATCAGTGTGAATGGAAAGAAGCGTATGGATGCAAAAAAAAAAGCCAGCACATTGTAAATAGCATTTATGAAAAATATGGAATAAAGCCTTACCTGATTCTTCTGCATCTTGTTCATCTATTAAACCTACTGAGACGCCTAAATCCACACATTTCTTGCTATGTGTCTTGGACTTCATGTGTTTTGTCAGATTTCCTTAAGGGAAAAGAATGTTTACTAAGCTTATGTAGTATTATTTTGCTTTCGCATTTGTCAACACTGGCAAATTTCATTCCTATTTCAAGTGAAAGCACAGACTGTGGTTATACAATTCCAAGACTAAAATTTGGACAAACGAAAACATTGGTATCTATATGTTGTAATAACCTTGCTATTCATTACTAATAGCTTCTCTTTATCAAATCTGCCTCTGCTACCCGGATAATGTCTACTTTTGCCTTTGGTTTCTATTCTGTAGTCCTCATTTATTTCTGAGAACATTTGAAATTTAGTTTAAAGTCCCCTTGGATTGCATTAAGATCTGTGGTTCCTGTAGTCCGAAACCTCCCCCATCCTGTCTGCTGGATCTCCCCCATGGTACTTTGTTTCCTTGCATGCTTTGTAGTTGTTACTGAAAGCTTATCTTCAGCAAGACTGTTTCCCATGGAGTCTTAAGGACCCTGGGTTGTACGAACATCTCTATGGATCAGTTTTCCAACTGCTTCTACTTGGGACTTAAGGTTTCAGGCCACTAATTCTAGACTAACTAACGATCTATCTATCTATGAATGACATGGCAGAGGTCTGGGGTTTTGCTTTTTAGGAGGTATCTTTTCCTCACTTGATCCAAAGTCACTGGGTAGGAGAGCCAGGCTTATTTCAGAAGCCTGACTCCATTCCAGGATTGACGTTAAAACCCCAGGGCTGGGGGCATATATTTGGCTTTGATATCCCCACAAATTCTCTTTTTTTAAAATTTTGTTTGTTTATTTAATCATTATTATTTTTTAAGTGTCTATTACTATTGGGCTAGCATGGAGTTTCTTTTTTATTTCTGTTACCTGGGAATTTGTTTTTTTTAAATTTCAAGCTTGACTATCTATTAAAAACTACATTTGGTTGTTATGTCATAAACAGAATTTCTGTTCACTGGAAGCTGAGAAAGAATTTCCTGCATTAATTTCACTTTACCATATTGACTAGAAGTCTCTCAACAGTATCTCTAAAGAGGTGTTTTCTTTGGCAGCTAAGTATCACCTGGTTAACTGGGAACCCCTGGGCACATTGGTCCCACGTGATCATGAATGCAGGGGGAGAGCTCAGATTCCTTGCAGGACACCAAGCCGCTTGGTGGATAATGCCACACACACACACACACACACAACTGCCACCAAGGGAAAATCATCTCTTTTGAGAAAACAAACAAAATCTAAAGACTTAGTTTGGTTAGCAGGGGCAAACCAGTATTTCAGAATAAGCATCCACAAGAGTTAAGAATGTCTGAATCGTTGCTCCCAGCTCTGGGCTTGCGGTCACCAGAGGGCGTGTGACATGGCTGTTATTTGTAGAACCCCAGGACCACTCCAAGTGCCTTACTCCATGGGACTGGTCACACTTGTCCCAGCCAACTCTTGCACTAGACGTTAGACCCAGAATCCCGGAGCCTGGTGCTTCGGGGGCTCCCGTGTGAGAGGCTTCCTGGACCAGATGAAGTCTAAGACCCATCAAACACTGACTTCTATAATTCTAGAGGTGACATCTGGCTTATGTGGCCTGGCCATGTCGGATACTTAATTTAAATACACTTAAAAAAGATGAAGCAAATATGGCAAAATGTTAATGATTAGTAAAAGGTGGTTGGCATGTTGGTATTCATGCTGTAGATCTTTACTTTTCTGTCTGCTTCAAATTTTTCATATTAAAAAGTTCAAAACAAATGGCTTGGCCATCTGAATAAGGCTGAAATTTCCAATTATAAGTCAAAGCACTTTCTAATATAATAACAATATTATAAGCCAAATTACGAGTTCTACTAATAGTCTCTTTTAAAGTGCTTTTGTTCCCTAAATGGACAACTATAGAACATTATTTGCTTCTTACAGAAATTAATGGATGATTGTAACCAGGCAAATTTGGGAATATAAAGTTCTAATAAGCACATTTTCTTATAACCTGAGCTATTATTTATTATTAACCTACTTCTTAAATAAGTTAAAATAAATAAACAATCTGCATTTTAACATGCAAAATATACATAGTAAGAAGCAAATATCCCTTAGCAATGCCATGAACTTTGTGCATTAAGTTAACAAGTAAGTTTTTTAACAGATTTAATAAACATGACCCTAAATCCTCTGGAAAGCAAGTGAGGTTTTGTTTCTGGGTTCCGACGGCTACACATAGTGTCTAGCTTTCTGTGTATAAATGACAGTAAATCCCATAGAGATGCAAGCTCACGGTATATTCTCTGCTGACTGACCTTTAAACAGGGAAAACAAATTAATTAAAATTCTTTTGAAAATGTCCTCATAAAATAAATTAAGAGGACAAATGATGAAGCAGAGATTTATACGCATTGCCACGGGAAGCATCACTCTCTCGCGCTGCACACATCCTTCTCTGGGCGCCATTTCACCCTCTCCGCATGCCCATATTGATGTCGCGTTGTCATTACATCGCTATTTCTGTGACCACCAGACACAGCCAGTGAGAAGTCGAGCTGCACCGGCTAGGACAACAAGGTAAATCCAGGAGGGCAACATCTACAGCCTCATCTAAAAACAAGTCTCTTGTTAGCTACCTTTAGAAGATACTGTGGGGTCTGTCTCACAGATAGTCCCAGAAGGCAGACTTTGACAAGAAAGCTGACCCATAAAATCAAGAACTGTCATGCTGGGAAGAGAAAAAGACTGAATTTCTAGCATTTTCTTCACCAGCCTCCTTAGCAAGGGTAGCTTTCTTCAAAAGAGTATTTACTGCATAATTCCAAAGAATTAGCTGACAACACAAAACATCTGAGGTAAATCCAGAGAAGCAGCGTAGCAGAGGGGCCTAGGATGCTAACGCCGCGAAGACTGCAGGCTCACTCTTCGGGGTCCTTGTGCTCTGTCAGCCTTTTAAGCAACGTTTACCTCAGCCCTGACGTGGTGCCCTGTTGAGTTATTTCACTAAGACTGCTCGTTGGTGATTCAGAGTATTTGTCTTTGCCAGAAGTCTCTGCAGTCTGATCTGGCTTCCCACACCTCAGTGTTCCTCCCTCTCTGCCCTTATTTTATGAATATAGTGTTTTGAATACCCTGATGCCTTTTCCTCCTGCTGTTGAGAAATACTCATTTCACCTTACACCTTGAGCCTCTTCCATTTAGTACTTAGCAATTTTTTATTAGTAACACTGGCCTCTTTTTGGCCTCCTGGTCTCATATTGGAAAGTAACCAATGTTTCTTAATCACAGGATCAAAACCAGCGAAAGGGCAATAAATTGGGTTAAGAGATCAAAGCCCTTTCTCTTATCACACTGGCACACAAGGCCAGGAGGAACGTCCTGAAACCCACCCTCCACTTCCAGAAGGAGAATCCACATCACAGCCGAAGGACTACAGACCGTGAACCTCCCAATTACTCATGTTGTCTGGAAACTCTTCAGGTACATTCCACGCTAGCTGAGAACAGTCCCGTTGCTATTACTCCCATCACTCTGGCCTCGGGTTCTACTGGTTTGTAAAGAGAGTGAATTCGAAGCCGCTTATTAGCTGCTGCCTATTATAACTCTCTTTAGACACCAATAAACACTAGCCCAAGAAAGGAAATAAATGTTGCTGAAAAGCTGATCAAGTTTTAAAACAAAACCCCTGAAGACAGCTAGTATAATCAGAAAAAAAGGTGCATGTTCACTCAAAAGGGATAAAAAGAAGTTTCTGTAAAAAAAATTAAGGTTTTTTTGTTGTTGTTGTTGTTGTTTGTTTTGTTTTTACAGAGATTGCACCTTCAGAGAGATAATTTTAGGAATACATTGTTTTATTTTAGAGAGATTCCTAGTTTTTAAAAGGTGGTATGGGAAATTAAAGCCTCAAGTAACATATTTTTACATAATGATTCATGAGCAAGAGCCTAATGGAGAAAGTGAGTATTATTTCATAAGTAGTGTACTCACTACATGTAGCAGGGAATCTGAAGAGGGCAAAATTACCTTAACTACAATAAGGACTTACAATTTAAATAAAAACATATAAAGAATACAAAGAGTACTAAATATAATTTTAATGACTAGTTCGGAGTTCTATGCACGTTAAATAGTACAACAGCAATTTTGTGAAGCTGAAATTCAATAGCATTTGGGTAAAAAACAAAAAGCATCACGGTAAAAAGAGAAATGGCTATTCATGTCTAAAATTAGATAATAAAACATGAACATAATCATTATAAGTTTACTACAGTTACTACTTAAAAATTTTCTTCAATCTTTTTGAGTTTACTGGTAATCATGAAAATTTCTTTCTCTTCTTCAGCCCCAAAGTATTTTTGAAATGTATTAGTCATTGTGTTATGCAACTCTAATTTGGGGAGTAAAACAAAAAAGGGCAGTTTCTCCTTTTAAAATGTCATATTTATTATATATAATGTAAAAGCATATAATTAAAAAAATCTTTTTTTTTTCCCCTCAGAGGTCTAGAGACAGATAAAGAAAGAAGTCTACCATGTTGACAAGATGTATTTATATTAGTCAATTTATGCTACTGCATCCTTGGTCAAAGAGTAGGTAAAGTTGGAAGTTGGGTCTCAGCTCTACTAACTCAATGCATATAAAAAGGACCATGAAGCAATGTCATCTCATACCTTTCGTCTTAAAGGAGAAGTTACAGTAAGTGCAGTGGTAGGGGCGGACATCCGTATGGGTCCGTATGTGTTTCTTTAACATACTAGGTTTCTTACAACGTATTCCACATTCTTCACATATGTACTTTCCTCTTCCCCTGCCTCGGACATATACATACTCTTCATTTGATTTATATCTAATTTAAAGAAAAAAAA
>ML102971.1:0-11054 GCA_003697995.1 Taxidea taxus jeffersonii
GGAAATACTTGAATCTCTTCTCTACCTATACTTAACAGCACAGTAATTCCCAGGGAAGCCCAAGGTCAGCTGGCCCCCCATAGACAAAACACTGATAGTCAGGAATTACTATCTTCCATTGGATAAAAGCTAATGATTAAAATGAGGATGCTGCTACTGAACCCACAGCTTCCAAATTTGTCAATACTCAAACTGCTCGTGCAGTATCATGCTTCACCTGTGGGACAAAGAGGCAGGACATGGGAAGGTTGGGTAAGGCCTCCAGCAAAGGATCATGGATAAGCACAAAATGAAAGCCGCCCTTGGGAAATAACGGCAGCTAACTTTTATTGAGCAATTCTGTGTGCTAGGCTGATTGCAATGCAATGCCTTATTTAATGTTAGCTTCTTATAATTATTCCAATTTTATCAATGCAGCAACTGGGATTTAAAATGGTTAGACAATTTCCCAGGTTTGCATAGCTGCTGAAAGACAATAGCAGAACTCAAACTTGATTTGTCTGAATTCAAAGGGCTTTGCTCTAGAACTTCTGACTTAACCCTGACATGTAAAGACTTTGAAGTCGTTACTTCTGTCCTTACAACAAAAATTTGGACAAAGTGAAAATCCATGGGTTTCCTTGAACCCATAAGAGATGAAGTTACAAGGCAAGTTGTTACCCCCAAATTGAGAAAGACAGGCTCATTCAGAGAGAAATACATAAGATCTGCACATTTGCAGCAGAAGCCAGTGGAGCCCTGAACTGGTAGGAACACTTAAATGATCATTTTGATAAATTACTGGATGCTGACTGTGGAATGTCATGAGTGAGAAATTCTAGGGAACCTCAATCTCAAAAAGTCCCCCACAGATCCAATAGACTCTACTTTCAGAAATCCTGTGGGACTCTGAGAGTAAATAGTCCATCATTGCTTTGGCAGGGAGTAATTGTTGTGAGATATGCCCAGAGCTTTCTTCATAACAGTGGCTCTTATCTGTTGCTCAGCTAAGGAAAGGGCAGTCTTCCCATTCCAGATCCTTTTAGCCTTCTGGTTTTGCCTAAGGGATGGCAGGTTGTTCACTGGGGTCAAGTGTTCAAGGAACTATGTTGGGAGCCCTGCAACCAAGGTAGGATGCAGGGAAAGGGGGAGAAAATAAGCTATGCCACTAGGATAATGCCACAGCGCAAGTGGAAAGAGCTCATTAGAGCACTGAGATATAACTGAATATTACAGAATGCTCCCCATTCCTCATACCCTGCCACCACACTAACCAGTATAATAACCGTGAATTGCAGGTGAAAAAACTAAGACACAGACTCCCAAAGTCAAGAGGGAAGACATTCGAAAGAAGGACACTCATATATATTTTACCTACATGCACACACCTATAGAAAACATTAAACACAGACCAACTTCTAGCCAGAATCCTCTCACTAAAGAATGATTTACATCAATTCCTATTTTTGATACAACATATCCAACTTTCAGGAAAAAAAAATACAAGGTATGCCAAAAAGCAAGAACAAACAGTCTGAAGAGACAATGTAGTCATCAGAACCAGACATAGATGTTAGATTTATTAGACAAGGAATTTAAAACAACTATGACTAATATATGGAGTGTGCTAATGGAAAAAATACACAACATACAAAAACAGGTGGTAGAAGAGGCAGAATAGTGCCCTCCTTTCATGCCAGAGTGTCTACGTCCTCATCCGCAGAAGCTATGAATATATTATCTTAAACGTCAAAAGGAATTTTGGAGATGTCGTTAAGTCAAGGGCCTTGAAATAGATTAACCCAGATTATCCAATTAGGCGCAACATGCTCAGAAGAGTCCTTAAAAGTGGAAGAGGGAGGCAAAAGAGGAAATCAGAGTCATGCAGTGTGAGAAGGACCCAACTGACCCTGCTAATTTTAAAGATGGAGAAAGGAGACCATGAGCTAAGGATTGCAGGCAGCTTCTAGAAGCTGGAAAAGGCAAGGAAAGGGTTTATTCCCTTGTCCCTCCAGAAGATAATACAGCAGTTCCTGCATCTTGCTTTTAGCCCAATGAGACCTTTCAAAAGTGCACAGAAATAGCCTTGTGTTCTTTTTTAATAACTGAGTTTGATATACTTAGTTAAAGCAACCATGGAATACTAATGCAGATGGGTAATGTGCAGAGGGTTGGAAATTCTAAGAAAGAATCAAAGGAAAGACTGGAAATTAAAAAACACTGTAACCTAAGAGAAGAATGCTTTTGATGGGCTTGTATTAGACTTGAAACAGCTGAGGAATCAACAAGCTTGAAGATATATCAATAAAACCTTCCCAAACTGAAATACAAAGAGCTAAAAAAGAATTAATTTAAAAAAAAATTAACAAACCAAACCAAACAAATAAAGAACAGAACAGACCAAGAACTGTGAGACCCTTTCATAAGGTGCAAGACACTCATAATCGCAATGCCAGAAGGAGAAGGAAAAGTTCAAAAGAAAAACTTGAAGTTGTAATGGCTGTGCATTTTCCAAAAATAATGACACACAATTGACTCAGGAATCTGAGAACAAATTCCAAACACACATATATCGAGGCATATTTTGTTCAAATTGTAATAAATCAGAAGAAGGACAGAAAATCAGGGAAAAAAGGCAGGGAGGATAAATACTTTCCCACTACTTATGGAGAAACAAGGAGTAAGAATTGCAGTGGTTTTCCAATCAGAAATCATGCAAATCAGAAGAGTATAGAGTGAAATATTTCAGATATTTCTTCAGATAATATTTTCTTTTTCTTTCAAAAGAAAATCCACCAACCTTGAATTCTATATCCTCCAAAAATATCCTAGAAACGTAAAGGAGAAATAAACACTTTCTCAGACAAATAAAAACTGAGAGAACTTACCACCAACTGATTTACCCCGCAGGATATATAAAAGAAGTTCTTCAGGCAGGAGGAAAATGATACAAGTAAGAAACTTCATTCTATATTTAAAAAAGCTAGAGCTTTGAAGAATGAATCAATAAAGGTAAAATAAATATTTTTAGTTCTTATTCTTAATCTAAGAGATAACTTTAGGGTAGTAATAGTAAGAATGTTTTAAGTGTATTTTTTTATTTTTTTTAAAGATTTTATTTATTCATTTGTCAGATAGAGAGAGAGCACAGGAGCGAGCACAGGCAGACAGAGTGGCAGGCAGAGGCAGAGGGAGAAGCAGGCTCCCTGCCGAGCAAGGAGCCCGATGTGGAACTCGATCCCAGGACGCTGGGATCATGACCTGAGCCGAAGGCAGCCGCTTAACCAACTGAGCCACCCAGGCATCCCAAGTGTATTAAGTGATTATAGTGTAGGGATCAGTGAAATGAAGACATCAATGTCACCAGGGATAAGAGGGAGGAATTGGGAAAACTGTTGTAAGGTAGGTACCATACTATGTATGAAGCTAGGAATACGCAGTGTTATTTGAAGATGGATTTATTGTAAGCATAAGCACAATACTGGAAAACAATTTAAAGCAAGTATAACTGATATGCTAGGAGGGTAGAAAATAGAAAAAGATAGGATGAGGAAGTATGAGGCAAGATTAAAAGTATGTTCTAATCACGTTTGTGATGTCTCTGCTTTGCTTTGCCTTAAAGCTCAAAATTAAGGCAGAGCTAAGATCTTATTCAAAGAGGACTAGGCAAATATACTCATATCTTTTAACCATGATTAGTAAGTCAAAGTCCAAAAAGTAGGTGCTTAATAAATACTTACTGAATGAGGTCTGGTAGAGGGTTCACAAACAGATAGGCAGGCAGACTAAGACATTTAAGCTATTAAAGATTTGGACAGAGAATCAGACACCAAGGCACTGAAAGCACAGGAAGCAAGAGAAAAGCAGGCACATGATAATCCAGACAGTTAGGACTTGAAGAACCCAGTCAGATTGTAATTGGAACAGAAAAGAGTTCTGGAAGGCCTGTATTGTCACTTAGGTTCAAAAGATGATTTACAGTGCTCACTATGTTCCAGGCACTGTTTTGTATTAGGGATAAAAAAGTAAATACATATGGTCCATACACTTAGGAAGCAATAGTCAAGTAATGACTAACTACCATCTAAGTTCATTTATTCATTCAACACATGTTTCTGGAGTACCTACTCCATACCAGGCAATATATAATTGCCAGAATGAAGTACATAAAGTGTTATAAAATCGTAAGTGAAAGTAAAAACAGTCATGTCTAGGATTGTGAAGGGAAGCTCCATGAGATTTAGGGCTAGAAGGAGGGATAATAGACCATGTCAGATAAGAACATAAATAGGCAACGTGAATGGCAGACATGGGGCATTAGCAATTTCTGGCTTAGCAGATTGTATGAATGTTTCAAACTGTCTGTCTCAAGTCAGTCCCAAGGATTATGTAGCTCAGGGTCCAAGGGCCAGATCAGACAATAAGAAACACTAGATCAGAATAGAAATGAAAGAGTAGGGCAGTTCCTGACATCTCATTTTGAGTTTAAATACCATGACCTACTCATGTTGATACTACCATTTTGTTTTAAAAAATTAACACCTGAGGTGGAAACATTTTAACAATTTAAGATTCTTGATCCCGGAATTAGAAGTCTATTTTGTGGAGGATCATAAATTCTTGGCCCTATCCTTTGGAAAACTACAGTAATGATAGATAAATAATCCCTCAGTTATGTAGAATGAAATTCAACCAAATGAGAGTTCATCATCTGTTATTAGGTCCTTCAGACCAGAGACTAAATTGGGTGTGTGACCTTCAGAGCTTGGTGTTCCATGGGACTAGAGAGAGAGAGAGAGAGTCCACCAGTGAACTGGTGATTAGGTTGGGTTAGAGTTGAGATGGGATGGGCACTCTAGAGTCAGACCTGTTTATGTATTTAGATCTACTTAAGGGACATAGGGGTAAAGGGCAAAATTATATTTGATTTTGTGTAGGAGGAGCTCAATATGAGGGGAATCCTGAGAGAAACTGAGTCCAGCTCATGTAACACTAGGCTTTCTAGAAGTGTTCTGTCCAAAAACATGGTCACTAGCTATTTAAATTTAAATTCGAGTAAACTGACATCACATTAAATTACTGAATCACTATATTGTGCACCTGAAACTAATATAACACTGTATGTTAACTATACTGGAATTAAAAATTAAAAGCTTAATAAAATTTTTAAAAATGTTATATAAAATTAAATACACAGGTCCTCCGTTGCATTACTCACATTTTTTTTTTTTTTTGCATTACTCACATTTTAAGTTCTCAATAGCTTCATGTGTCTAGTGGCTACTATGTTGAACAGCACAGAAAAATCAAACATTTCCTTCAATGCAGGAAGTTCTTTAGATAGTAGGTTCTAAAGTGTGTGGGATGTAATGATACAACAGAGAAATGCAGTTTATTATCTTCCAGAAACAACTACAAAACAGCTTTTAAAAATTGTTTTATTTTGGCAGTGAGGAGTAAAGCTCTTACAGCATGATTATCCAACTTTGCCAACAAATACCTGTAAGGGTATTTGCCCCTTTCAAGCAGAATGAAATTTCCTGTTTTTTACAGATGAGGAAATTCAGTTTTAGTGAAGTCAAGTTACTTCAGACTGAAATGGCAGAATCAGGAGTTGAGGTCAGGATGCTTAGCTCCAAAGATTATTCCTTGACCTTTGGACGCCAATAGAGCCCGAAGGCCATTTCCAGGACTGAGAGGTTACCCTTGGGCATGGGGGTGGGTACCTGTGGCTGTTGACAACTGGCATTTGAGCTTAGCAGGGAAGGTATCCATCCTGCTTGGGCACCAGCAGTTGTTAGATATTTTGTAATATCACTTTTACCAAAAAAATGTAGGCATTCATGTCATCTTCTTGATCTTTGCAGAATGTTACATGCATTTAATGCTTTTCATTAATACCCAGTGAAACATTTGGTTCTCATGAGTCTAATTTGCTTTTCATTGTTCAGTTAGTGAAAAAAGGTGAGAAAACTCTCTACATACAATATAAAAACAGGTTTTTTTTCCCCAGTGATGCATGTTTGACACATTAAAATATGTTTAAAAAAATAAATTTACTATCATACACTGGGAAAATTCCTTAATTTCTCACTTATTTAGAAATTATATGAAGTGCCTTCATTGTCACCTGCCCTATGTTTTTAGTTTCTTCTCTGGGGAGATAAGTTCAAAATAAATATCATTAAAGCCACTTTGGTTTTGTTTTGTTTTATTTATTTATTTATGCTTAGAACTAATTACACTGCATTGTTTTTCTTCCAGTAGTCTCTTACTTTACTCTTAATTTGCTTCAGAGATTTTGGGGAACTATTATTGAGATTTCTTTTCTTTTCTTCTTTTTTTTTTTAAATTTCTCTCTTTCTTCACAGCAAATAAAGCAACTCCTTACCAAATCTTCTGGGACTAAGGAATTTCAGTTAAAATTTGATAGTTTTCAGGCTGTGAGATGGACCTTCAACTCTCATATGCTCAAATATTTTGGAAAACCTTGGATCATTTGTGATTGACAGTTCAAAAATACAATGATCTGTTGTGTCTAGCCCATGTCATGCTGGAGAATACTAAATCAATAATAATTCTATCAGAACCAGAAATCAAATGCAAAGTAGTTCCCTTGGCTTCCTGCATAATGACATTTGCTCTTTTGATAAATTAATGGGTTCTTGGACAGGAGACCTCCTGGAACAGCCGAACCTGGATATAAATGGAAAGTGATGTTTATTATGCGGAAAAATTTGCCTTCTGTGAATGTTCTACACAAAGAAAGTCCAAATATAATTGAGTTTCACATTGTGATAGGATAATAAAAGAGGATAAAGAGGCAGGAACAAGCAAACCGTAAACCATGGTCATTGAGCCGTACTAAAAGTCATCTGGAGAGCCTCACACTAAACCCTGCATTCTATAGCTAGAATAGCTCCAACAGGGCAAAGCACAGCAGTGACCAAATAGTGTAGTACATTTCTCCTGGAAAAACTCTCCCTCTTTCTGCAAGGAAATTCAGTGATGGCCTCAAGAGCATCAGTAGGATACCATGCCTTATATAGATTTGACTGATTGCTTGACTCAATTTGGGGGATCATTTGACGTCATGAACATGTTTTAGGGCAAAAAGGGGAAAGGGTTCATAGGATTGTCTTCAAAAGTCTGAACTGGCTTAGAGAACTTTTGATCACCTGCATGATGGTGGCTGTAGGTTTGTATATGCATAAATAGTGTCAAGAAAAATACTATGAAAAATATCCAAATAACATGCAACTCAAGGCTTTAGAAATTTGTGGCCAGAGAAAGGCCTACTAGCACATGGTTGTATTAAATATGTGACAAATGCAGATCAGCATCTGGGTTTACAGAATGCCACACAAATTGCATGTAAGATAATGTTGACTAAAACAACAAACTGGTCTGTGCTTCCCATGTATGTGGTCTGCAAAATGAACCTATCTTAGGCTTTGGATTCACTCTGATCCCAGCCTTGCTCTGTACTGATAAGATGGTTGCTGTATTTTTTGTGTTGAAAACAAACAAAAGTAGGCCTTGCTTGCAAACAACGACAAAAAAAAAAAATCTTTTCCTTCCGCCACTTGACCACCTCATCGACTTAATGTTGTGGCTGAATCTTACTGAGCTACTTAAGTGAACATTTGTGCTTCAAAAATACCTTTGTTTTGTTGGATTTCCAAATTAAAGGGGGAAAAAAAGTTAGAGTGAAGGATTAAATGCAACAAGGGAACAAAATAATGAAAAGCCTTATTTGAGAAGAAATAACTCTTTGGAATAAGAGGTTACCATATGTCAATATGTCATATACAGGGAAAGTGAGCTTTTGATTACTTAGAACTGAGGTTGCCAGAGGGTTTCTGATTTAAATTTCTAAGGCTTGATCAGAGCATCAAGGGGTTTGTTCAAAATCCTCATAACTTGTGAACTTGACTTTTATTCCTTTGAAAAATTATACAAAATATTTTTTGCTCACATTTATATTCCATGTGGTATGTTTCTCCTTGTAGCTTTGTAGCTATTCCTGTGCAGGCTTTATACTCGTTGTAACATCAGAATTGAATTTGAGCATTTCTAGAAAAAGCAGTACATTTTTGAAATGGAAAAGTGACCCCAAAACTTGGCTCTAAAAATGCTTCAGCTCAAAAAAGACTGAGAATAACCTAAATGAACATGAATTGGGACTACTTAAGTAAATGATGGTGCATTCTTAAAATGAAATTCTACTTATCAGTTTAGAAGAGCAGAACAATCTCTGAGACATAATGAGTGAATGAATGAATGAATGAATGAAAAATAAAATTGTCCCCCACTGTTAAGTACCTTGACTTTTTTACTCAATATTTTCACGTACATATGCATAGAATCTATTTGGAATAATTACATAATAAATTGGTAGCACTGCTTTTGAGCAAGAGAAAGACGCTGGGGCTCAAGTGACTGAGAGATTTCTTTCTCACTGCATGACCCTTTGTATTGAATTATCCATAAAGATGGATAGAGAGGAAAAAGAAAGAATTATTCAATTCCTTACACATCCTTCACTCTTTTTTAAAAGATTTATTTTTTTGAGAGAGAGAGAGAGAGAGAGAGAGAGAGACAGCACAAGCAGGAGGGACCGAGGAAGAGCAAATCTGAAGCAGACGCAGGGCTTGATCTCATGACCCTGACTGAGATCATGACCTGAGTGGAAACCAAGGGTCAGACCCTCAGCCACTGCACCACCCAAGTGCCCCATCCCTCACTCAAGTGTATTATATTCCATATTTCATCAAAACTTGGCATTTTGTCCAGTAAAGTTGAAAATGTGGACATATAACATGTTAGAAAGGTTTTGTTTTATTTTGGTATGGAAAATAAATTGCTAACTTTTGCTTTGGAGATATCTTGAAGGTAGCTTAACCATTCAGCATTTTCAACACATGACAGTAATTACTAAGGGTTAAAAAATAGGTTGATACAATAAATAAATTAGAAGGATATACCTATTATTGCAGCGAGGCTGTAGGCTTTTAATCATATATGAGCTTGGTTTTTTTAAAATATATGCTTTATGTAGATACAAATCTGTAAATAAGAGTGTTAGTGTTATCAACATCTAGTTAACCTGTGGAGCCAATAGTGCTAATAAAAAAAGTAAAACTTCAAAATTTTAGACTCTTTTTTTTCTTTTGTGTTGCTTTTAATTTCAGAAATTCACAATTCTGAAAAATTCAAAAGTGTTGACAGTTTGGTTTTGCCTCCACACCCCCATCATTTTAACTTGTTCTGAAATGGGCCACGTGAGGTATCTTGTATTATGTCCCCACATCTGCTGTTCCATATAAGCCAGTACTGCCATCTTAGAAACAATAGGCCCCTTTTATTTTCTACTACAGACAATGCCACTACGTGTGATTATGTTAGAGTTTAAAATTTTTCCACTTTGTGTCTCCCTTTTCAGCTTCCCTTATGGAATAAGTGATCCTTTATTTCAGTACATTTGTGCATTGCTATATCTGGGGTCCTGTTCTCTCTTATCCTTCTCCCCTTTCTTCTTCCTTCTCCTGCTTGCAGGTTCATTCTCTTTCTCTGTGTCCCAATCAGTCAATCTCTCTCTCTCATACACACATGCCATTCATAGATCTTCTGAAGAAGGTGAAGGGTTTGGAGCAGGGAGAAGGACCTTCCGTGCGGCACGTACCAGGCAGTGCATCTCATGCAGGAGAATTCAGCTGTCACTTTGGAGCCTGCCGGAACTAGTATGCAATTCACATACCCCAAGCACTGAAAGGGAAACTGCATCTGGTGTCGCCGTTTACTGATAAGATTTTATCTTTTCTCCTGCTGATACTGATAGAGCCACAGCCAGGTGGGCAGTAAATAAAGAAGATTTATTATGGGCTGGATTTGTTAGCTAACAGTACTTTCTCAGAACTATATCCAAAAAAGACCCAGAAGTGTTCATCTTTCACATCCAGAGAGCCCAATAATGAATTGTATGGTGGAGGAGGGGCAGCTGCAGGAATTTATCCATCCAGTTTGTTTTAAACAGGGAACGTTTCTTACACTATCAGCCTAATCTGAATAAATGGCTAAAAATCCAGTGGTTGATAAATTATCATCATGGCACCTGCATCTTATGCCTCAAGAACCTTAAGCAAACCCAGGGCTGTACTTGCGGATTAATTGAGCATGCATAATTTACCACTGCAGTTTACATAAGTGTAAGTATTTTTCTCATTCTGGTAAATAGGCATTTCCAGCTTCAGGAGAAAAATCAGAATATTGTGGCACAATGAAATGAGCCATCAGCCTATTCGACTATTATAAGGGGGGGGGGGAATCTCTGCTCATACCACCACTGCGTAGTTTTTAAATTGAAATGATTTTTCAAGTTTAATTTGCTTTTCACCATTTATCTATATTTCTTCTTGTTCACATTTATTGTGTTGATTTTTACCCGTGCTTGTAATCAATACTATTTTCTTGTTCTGGTTTGATGCTGCCGTGCATCAAATGATTTGAATGATTCAGAGAATGCTAATCTAGGAAAACACGTTGCTCACTGCATTTAGGTAGACAAGGGCCAGGAACAAATGAGTAGGCAATGATGATGATGGAAAGACATCAGGGTTTGAATGGCTTGTCATGGGTTATTATTTCTCATGAGCTTTTAGGTAAATTAGTCATTAATACTAAATTACTATTTTCTCATCTGCAGAATGGGAATAATAATACCTATCCCACAAGTGGTTGTGTAGATATTATAATGAATATAAAGAGTGTAATTTGGAGCTGGGCATATCTAAGTGTTCAATAAATGATATGTATTTTTTATATTATCTTATTAAAACAAGTTATTTTATAGACCTAACAGTAAATTCGAAATTTCTAAATTTGTAGTTTAAAACACGTTTCTAAATAGGAATTTCTTTGACTCTTAGAAGTTCACCCTAAAGTATTTAGAAATACTGGAAAAACCAAAAGAGACTCTTAATGTCATAAAACAAACTGAGGGGGGTGGGGGGAAGAGGGGTTGGGAGAGGGTGGTGGGGTTACATTATATGTTTAAATAAAGCTTAAATAAAGTT
>ML102971.1:11454-155363 GCA_003697995.1 Taxidea taxus jeffersonii
AACATATAAATTGTAAAATCTACTGTGTGCTTTTTTCTTGGTGAGAATTACAGCTTTCAGGCAGGCATTGGGTTATTCCTAGAAAGGCATGTCACATTTTCTGCCACTTCTCCATGGCTTTATTGATGTGGCTGTCACCCTAGAAATCCAGTGAATTCAGAGATGAGGCTGCCTTTCTCCTTGATTTTTCACTGAGGTACATTTCAGGAGACCACTGAAAAGGGTAATTATCAAAAAAAATAGTCTTATACCTCTGAGACTCTCCATCTGCATAGACTGGCTGGTCCTTTCCTGAATACAAAATGGGAAGTGTTGCGCCATTAGTCACATTCCCAGAAATAATCATTACTTAGTTAGCTGGTCTTTTCTTTGTCTTTCTTTCTCTCTCCGTCATATGTTTCAAATGAGGTCGCAGAGCCTTGAATGGGAGAGAAACAAGCTAAAGAGATCATTAATTGGGCTTGGAGTCAGGACAGGAAAGGCATCACTGGCACTAAGGAGTGTACAGCTTTGGGCAAGTACCTCAGGCTCAGTTTTTTCTGTAACATGAGTCTAATAGTAACATCCACCTAATCTGTTGGGAGGATTAAATCAGATGATACATGCAGTTATAAGTGTAGTGCCTTTCAGTATGTGTTAATGACTTCTAGATAAATCTATACTTGGAAGCATGGACTGCTCTTCTAATTTCTGCCTGGACACTGTGGGCTTAGGTCCCCGTGTTAGAACTTTTCCCCTTCTCTTCCCTTCAGATCAGGTGGTCAGCTTTTCCTTGGTTTCCTGAATATCAAAGTTGTAATGCCAACCATCTGGTACTTGGGAGAATCTTAATGACTCCTACCAAATGGTATCTCTTAAGAGAGAAAAAATATTAGTGTCAAGTGAAGCAAGGGTCTCAGTTGTAGGCTCCATCAACCAGCCAGGCCTGGAGGAGCATTGTGGTTCTCTGCTCAGTAAATATGAATCTGGAACCCACCTTTTCAAGTGCAGCCAAACAAGGAAGTCAGTGGCCAGAGCTCCATAGGTGAGACTGAGAGACAACTTCACCTACCAAATATTTCTTTATTTAGGTCAGTAGTATAGGTTCCTACAGAATAATATGGTCCCTGGTCACCTTGATGAACTTTTATCAATATTCTGCCTTCCTATTTTCAATATGCCTTTCTATTTAAAGGGGGAAATCCCACTTTGTGTAGTATCATTAAAATATAGTACTCTGTGTACAGAGGTCAAGAAAGGAAAAGGAAACTTTTCAAGACTTTTGGTAGTGGAGCTGAGTCATGTGACTGTGACTTGGCCAATCAAATGCTTCGGTTTGAGACGCTGCCTCCAGAGGAAGAATAGCGGGGATCCGTTCGCGATCGCTTCAGCAGGGGTTCCGTGGCAGCATCAAGTACTCACCGAGACGTTCGAGTATATAACAAGGTGACTTCTTCAGTTGCCAAGAGGAGAGTAACAAGTGGTGAGGCTAGCTTTTGGTTCCGGAACGTCTGGGATTTTTAGCTGCTATTACAAATTTGGTGCTACAGCAGACAGGAGAGGTAGCAAGGAGTTAATCTTACCAGGGAGCTGAGATTATATATGCATATTCACTATCCACTTGTCCTCAAGTCTAATGTGATTTAAGACAAGCATTTTTCATTGCTTGTGGCTATCAAATTGAGTTCACTGAATCTATAATGACGATCACAATATAAGCGATTTTATTAACCTGTCAATTATTATTCGGTTTTCTTATTCTGGTCACGTCCCAAGTCCAGGAGGGTGTTAAAAGTGGAAGACAGTGTTTCTTCATTTCTGAAGTGCTGAATTTCATATTTTCCTTTCATGAATGAGAATTGGGGGTGGTTGCGCACATATCTAGCTTCTTCTAAAAATTTAAGAATGTTCTCGGTTTACTTCATCTAAACTTTAGATATTATATTGATTGAGATTAGGAAGTTCGTTTGGGGAGCTATGCATATATTTGTACTTTATCTCATAAGACATTACTGCTTTAATTTTCTTTAAGATTTATAAGACTATATTCTATAAGGCTAAAGATTGAGGAGCTATGCATGTATTTGTACTTTATCTCATAAGACATTACTGCTTTAATTATTCTATAAGACATAGGATTTAAAAGACTATATTCTATTAGACTAAGGCCTATAAGACTAAATTGTAGAAGCTTTATAAGGTTCTATAAGACCACCCTAAAAAAGAGCTCTGTGGTCAAATTTGGATTTCTTTCCCTACCTAAAATATTTCCCTCTTGAAAATCTACACTTAACTCATATATTATCTGATATACATAATAAATATATATATGTATATATATATTTTGTGCCATCTGACCTAGAGTTTTCCAAATTTGTCAGACTACCAAGACCTTTCCTGTAAAATAATAATCAGGAGCTTCTCCTGGAATTAATAGTTACACTATGTGAATATAGTGTATTAAGAGATACACTTTAGAAAATATTGTCATGATTTATGTTTCTATATTGTGTTTCTTTGCATTATCTACTTATAACAATACCTTGGGATACCTTGGGATTATCTGCCCCCATGGTTCACTTCTGCCTATTTAATGGGGATTTTGTGCCTGTAAAATGGGGATAATAACAGAGGATGTAACAAGGATTAAGTGGTTCATATTAAATAAATGCTTAAAAGTGTACCTGACTTGTAGTAACCATTCTATGAAGGTTGGCTATTATTACTATGGCTTTTTTTCTTTCCTTTTTAAAAAATTTTTATTTATTTATTTTTTTTACTGCGGCTTTTTTTCAGACCAAATTAAGTTTCTTCCCTGACATCCCTTTTTGTGTGGAATCTATTACTGAAGCTCTATAACACGCTGTTTTGTTTTGTTTTTAAAACCCAGCAACTGATTTGCTACTTGCTAATTGTATGCCTGGTCCCAGAGTTTTCTATTTGGTGATTCGTTTCTGTTCTAATTCAAGAGATTTTATATTGAAAGTCACAGAAACCAATGCATGTAAACATGGTGTTCACTGAATAGATCCAACAGGCAATCACACCAACACTAAAACAGGAAATTACAGACAGCTAGACCATATGGGGTTAGACTGAAATGAGACTTCTCTTTCTAGTTCTGGAGCATTTCATGTGGTTTTGTTCTGTTGCTGGGCCCTTACCCTCATTTTCTTAGCAGACCATTATTATCTATTTGTTCAATTTTGCTATTTCCCGAGGTTCTTGCACATGGGTGGGCTCAGTTTGCTAAGGCACCGATTTATACCTAGACACTATTCGGCTTAGCATCAGGAATCCTTACAACAAACAAACTCAATCTTTCAGTGTCTGAATTCCAAATTCTTAGGAAATCATATCTTAACAGCTCTGATCAGACTATGGTCTGGTTCCTTGTCTCAAGTGCCCACTGTTGTTTCAGTTAGGTAGCTATAGGTAAAGCCATAGCTTTATCTGGTAACATGACCACTTAGTAGAACAGCCCTCCTGTAGGGGTAGTGGTGGAGGGTGAGCTATCCCCAATACCAGAGATGGACACAGGTGCTATGGACACCACAAAATGGCTATATATCCTGTCACATCTTTGCTGTCACTTTGAAGATACATCTTAGTGTTTTCCTCTAAAATGCTTCCTTTCTTCACTCCCTTTCTCACCAGGAAGAATAAAGGATGCCAGGGGAAATGTTTTATAACCAAGCATTTGAAACCCACAATCCCAATTTAATGGAAATTTCTCAAAAAAGACTTAAAAATCTGAAGATAGCTTCACTCAGCTTCCATGGGTTAAAAACACAGTCTTGAGAAAGCCCCTGTTACTCAGTAGGGTCTGACTTAGAATGAAACTGAATACCATTATGTATTATACTCCTGGGCCAACTGTCAGCTATAAATATCATCTGGTGGCTTCTTTTAACTCCTTCAGCAGCCACCCCGCAATAAAGGTTTGGTCTTCATGACATAAAGTGAAGTTCAATGATAAGAGGTAGCTACGAGCATTTGAAATGATTGAATTCAGGATCCAAAAAAAAGAAACAATTAATAAGAGATATATGTTATGCCTTTTATTCTAGATGATCAGAATTCGTTTGCATGCACCCCAGTTTTCATTGGAAAATCAACCAACTCTTCTTCCCAAGTTGTGTGTCACAGATTCTTAGAGAAAGGGACTCTTTGGGCTCTTGTATTTTTCATTCCATTTCATTTCAGTTTCATTCCTCGGGAGATTTATAATTAAAATTTACCTGTCCTTACCCAGGAGGCAATTATTGGTGTAGATCATATTATAATTTTCGCAGCTCTTTAATGGTTTGCCTGATGTTTGGTGGTGTCGTTCCTGTTTCCCATTTTATTTTAAAGCAATTGTCCCTTTTGTTTTAGTCTGACAGTGATATGTGTTGTTCCTCTCTGCAAACAAAGGAACGAATATCCCACACCGCATAAACATTTGTGTCACACTTTTCCTTCGGAAATTAGTATTCTTTTAAACTGGTTAACATATTTGTACTGTCTCTGACACCTTTAACTATGACAACTATGAAACAGAATAGTGTACAGTGAACAAACACATCATTTGGAGCCGATTAGATTAATTACGATTCAGGACAGTGCTTAGATTAATTATTTTGTTTGTGTAGTATGTTCGTTAAGTGGTTGCCTGATTAGCACTCAGAAGATTGATTACTTGTTGCATTTTCCTTGTGGTTTCTGTGGGGAAAACATCTCTTAGGATTCATCACTTCCAAAAGCCCAGGGAGCTTGGTTGACATGAGAATGTTCCAGTAAAGCGGCAAAATGGGGAATAGGCTGTGGAAAAAATGTGTTCTTTAAATAAATACCTACAGTGCTGGCTAGAGTAGCCATCAGATTTGTTTAACATCAGGAGAAACAATCAATGATAAAATTGAGTTAATAAAGACCATACAATCTGAAAACCCAGCACAGTACCTGGACTATAAAATTGAGATGAATAAGCACTTCCCTGGATTTTCTGGGTCTCCAGTAAGCTAAAAAGCAAACTCTGTGACTTTGTTATCATTTTGCCTCTTGTTTCTCATACATCTCACTTCCCAGGGGCAGCCACAGGGCGACCGCTGCTGCTATGCTGTGTGAGTCTGTCCTCGCGATAGGGCTCAAGAGGCCCACGTTCCTTCGAAGAACCCACACTGCAGCCCTTTGAGGTGTTTGCCTCTCTATAGGAAACTACATGGGGTTATGTGATGCATAAGAACACGCATTATCTGCTGTGTTCAAGGGGTGACTACAAGCACTAGGGAAGGATTTACCATAATAGGATTTTGTTGCAGTGGGGGATCATAACAAATTTCAATGGAAAAGTACTTCTGAAAGAAACAAATGAGTTAAGGATTAAAAATAGAGCAGCCTTTTGTTTAGTGAAAGGTTGGGCTAATCTCTCTATTTGGGGACCAAAAATACATTGCTGAAATGTAATTGTATATTATACCTATCTGTGACTTTGAATGCCTATGGACATATTAGACAATTTTAGGACACAAAGAGGTTTCATATATTTCTGCTGACTATACCATACCCTCCCCCAGATGAGAAAGACTCAAGAATATTACTCTGTCTTCTACTCTTTTGACTTTATTATTTAGACCTATTAATTATGGTCATAAATGGCTTCAACAATAGCACAAAATACCTAGAAATAAGTCTCTGAAAGTGCTTATGATTTCTGATATTATGGGTTAAAACTAAGCAAGCATTTTAACTAACATACATCCCAGTAAATTAGGAAGAAAACAGTAAAATAATGAAAATGAAGTAAAACTTGCCTCATGCTTTAACCAGTATTTCCATGATGGCTTGGGATTTCAGAAGGTAAGCCATTTACAAACACAGTGTTTTTTATCATTTAAAATTGTTTTGAATTTAATATGATTAAACATCAATCATTAAGTCATTATGGCAAAGATAGTTTTCCTCTCTAAGATAAAGGAACTGCCGAAGGAGACATAGCCTAGAGAATAGGTATGAGACCATTGAAAAACGAGAAGATGATGAGAGATGTTGTTTTGGGGTTGCTTGACTTTCTAGAGTGGTGCCAAGACTAGAAATAAGAGGAAATGCATTAGCCCAGCTGAAAATATATTTAGGGCTTTTTTGATTAAATTCTTCTTTTCCTCTGTGACTTGAAAACTGGAACTAGACGGGAATTAATTTTTTAAAACATTTTCCTTCCTCACTGACTGCCCTGTTGTTTCTTTGTGGGTACCTTCCTAAGTCCAGTAGGAAATTCTAGTAATACAAGTTTTCAGCCCCCAAATCCCTCAGTTCTGACAGACTGCCATCTTGGGAAGTGGGGCTGAGACTATTATGGGAATAAAGTTGCCTTAAAACAAATTATCTTTGGTTTGAAAACTCTAAGTTCAACATGTTTAGAAATAGCCTGGAATCCTGAGAAATGAACCGTGTTTTTCAAAGCATCCCCAATACCTTCCTCTATTGCCTTTTTCATACATCATTATAGCTTTATAACAACTCAGACCTACTCTAATAAATAAGTTGCTTATATTATTCAACTCTTAAACTCTTTGAGGAAATTAAAAATGTCTACTTGGAACCTCACTGGAATGTTTCACCTGTTGTCTTAATTGTAAAAGCAGCATATTAAATCTATCTGTAAGAGTGTGACTGTAAGTTAATGGCACTAGTTTCCATGTGTTGTTTATTGAAATAATTTCATTATTTTATGGCCTCACCTCAGACAGTTAAAGGTCCCAGTAATTATTTGATGGTTAAATGTGGTTGTCCTTTTAAAACAAAAAATGGCATTATTGATCCATTGTGACTCTTGACCCACAATTTGGTTTGATTTCCTTTTCCCTTTATGGACAATGGCTTCTCATCCATTTCATCACATAATGAGAGACATCTCTTGGGAGACACTGAATGGGATGAGAAGTACTGGGTTATTCTCTGGGGAAGCATGTACTCATTCATTCAGTCAGTCATTCAGTCAATGAGTAAGTGTACGAAATACTTTCTAGATTCCAGAACCCATGCTTTTATTTTTTGAATGAATGAAAGTCATAATCCCTGCCTTCAAAGAACTCAGGGTTTTGTGAGAGCACCTGCAAAAGAACAAACAAGATAAAGGTCTTTGAAATGAGCCTAATGGAGCCCAGAGAAATTACAGAAAAGCATCCTTGGGGAGGACCTAATTAAAGCTCCTGAAGAGGAAGGGCTGAGGGAAGGGTGGTCCAGGCGGAGAGGGCTGCACGTGCTGGAACCATAGAGAGAACCCTGCTTAAGGTGCTCCTTAAACCTGGAGGAGCCAGAGAACAGACAGGAGATGGGAGAGAAGGTAAGACAAGCCTGGGAAGGTTTTATAAGCCATGCATTCGGT
Organism: Taxidea taxus jeffersonii; assembly: GCA_003697995.1. Classification (NCBI taxonomy): domain Eukaryota; kingdom Metazoa; phylum Chordata; class Mammalia; order Carnivora; family Mustelidae; genus Taxidea; species Taxidea taxus. Next base: position 18,803 of record ML102971.1, read on the forward strand.
TTTTATGCAAAAACTGGAGAGCAAATGAAGGATTTAATCAAGAGAATGACTTCTGTCCAATTAGTGTCATATTCTAACTGAATTAATCAGCCAAACGTTATGCCTTTTCTTTACCTGTCAAAATGTCCAAACCAGTTTTGTTTTTTTTATTTTTTATGGTCCAAACTGAGCTGGCTTCCATTTCTGACAGATTTGACTTTGAAATGTTTTTGCTTAGCTGAAAGATAGATTTTTCTTTCTGGCTTGAATTTCTAACTTCTATCTTCCTTCCTTTGCTACCAGCTTGAGTTCTTTCACCAAGCAAAATTAGAAAGGTAAATCTGCTTCAAAATATAATTATTTAGGATTTTTAAAAAGATGATATGCTACTTATATGATATTAAGTACTTGCTTTCATAATTATTTGCATTGAGTAAACCAGTTTAGAACCTAGTGTAGGTCATAATTTATTAAATTGAAAATAGAAGATATTTTAGTTGCTAATTGAGAATATCACTGAAATCCAGTTTTGTTAAAATTTCCTTAAGACTGGGGCACCTGGGTGCCTCAGTCATTAAGCGTCTGCCTTCGGCTCAGGTCATGATCCCAGTGTCCTGGGATCAAGCCCCATATGGGACTCCCTGCTCAGCAGGGAGCCTGCTTCTCCCTCTTGAGCTCCCCACCATGCTTGTATTCCCTCTCTCGCTATCTCTCTCCATCACAAATAAATTTTTAAAAAATCTTTTAAAAAATTTCCCTAAGACTAGAGAACAACTAGGTCTACAGAAATATTTGAGAAAATTTTGCCTTTCAGTGTATGTCCATTTCAGATACTTATTTTGTAGTTTAACTGTAGGTGGAGAAATATGAATCTGATTTAAGGAGTCCATCCCATCTAACTTTTGTCCCTATTAACTCTTTAGAAATAGAGAATTTTACTCCCTTTTTACTTACAACAATGAAAGGACCAAAATCCATCAAGACAGTTATTTGGACATCTTAATGAATAAATTGAGTTGCTACACAGCTGTAGTAGCCACTTGATTTAGAAATGATTGTGAACATACCCAGAAATCCTAGCTTGACTGTACAACCAACCAATCTGAGCCCTGCACATTGACATGCTCTAAGAATAGTGGAGAATCCCCACTGATAGAATCCTTCCCACATGTTAGTTGTGGAGACAGATTGCATGGAGGGAAACAAAGCTCCATGACAAATGTCCTGTGGAGCAGAGCAGTGAACAAAGATGTAGATGGGGCTTGCTGGGATTTCCCTGAACCAAATATCTTACTCCCTTAATGATCTTAGCAGAGGAAAGTATCTTAGCCTTCCACTTCAGTGATCCAACATCCTTACCATGCTTCTTCTGTTTCAGTAGCTTCAGGCCTGTGGTAACCCAAAACCCTTTTACCCCAAGATATTTTATTATTTAGGATGGTGTCAGTGATAATAGCACTTACATTCGCATTTTCCAGTTTTGGACAAGTGGGATTAAAGCATTACGTGAAGGACATTGTCAGACTAATCCCTGACTCCACAATGGCATTGTTCCTGTTGCCTTATATAGGTAGGATCATCTACATTTGGGTTTATAGGATGATTGTCATTAAGTTGAATGCTCTTACTAAGACTGTATGCTCTTTTATTTAATGCTTTGCTCAGGGCTACTCATAGTAAGTGTTTTAATGGCTCTATTAAGTATTTTTGTTTTAGTTTTTCACTTTAATAGTAGATTGAATAAAAAAATCCGCATGATGTTGCTGGAAAAATTGTCATTACTGGAAAATAATGCAGGTTCCTCTCTCTGAATTAGAACATGTTACTTCATCTACTCCCTAGACAAAATAACTTTTAAAAATTGAATGAAAATAAAAACAAAAACACCTCCATTATAAACTTTCTATTTTATTTAAAAAAGAAAAACAGGGACACCTGGGTGGCTCAGTCGGTTGGGCGGCTGCCTTCGGCTCAGGTCATGATCCTGGCGTCCTGGGATCGAGTCCTGCATCGGGCTCCTTCCTCGGTGGGGAGCCTGCTTCTCCCTCTGCCTCTGCCTACCATTCTGTCTGCCTGTGCTCGCGCTCTCTCTCTGTCTCTCTAACAAATAAATAAAAATAAAATCTTAAAAAAAATAAAAAAAGAAAAGAAAAAAGAAATAAAAAAGAAAAACAAAAAAAATAAATGAGAAAAAAGAAAACCATTTGGAGCATCAGCTTAAATTTTTTTAGGGGCATATATAAACAGATACAGTTTATAACAGTGAAGACTCACATGGGACCTTAATGTGCCAAGCACTCTTCCAAGCAGTTCCTTCTTTACAGAAACCCTACTTAAAGTGGCTGTGGGGACACCTGGGTGGCTCAGTTGGTTAAATGTCTGCCGTGAGCTCAGGTCAGGATCCCAGGGCCCTGGTATTGAGCCCTGCATCAGGCTCCCTTCTCAGCGGGGAGTCTGCTTCTCCCTCTGCCTCTGCGTGCTGCTCCGCCTGCTTGTGCACACTCTGTCACTCTCTCTCTCTCTCTTTGACAAATAAATAAATTTTAAAAACCTTTTAAAAATAAATAAATTCATACAGTGGCTGCCTATGAGTCTATCCTTATTTTCCAGGCGAGGAAACAGGCACAGAAACAGCTGAGTGGTAGAGTAGGATTGAAACTCTGAGTCCCAACTCCCCAGGGTGCAAAAGGCCATTTCACTGGGTGCCTCTTACCTAGATGGAGAGTTCAGGTCCCTGTAGTGGGCACACTTTGGCAAGCCCAGTCTCTGGAGAAAAAGACTTTTAGTTTGATAGTGTGACCATCTTCAAACAAAGAAGTAAGCGATTTTATTGTTGTTATTTTTTATTTGTTTTAATCCTTGGAGAAACAAACAGATTCAGGGAACACAAAATGTTTCACCTGAAAAACCCAACAGGAAAATGGGAAGTAGACTAAGTAAAGGAATACTTCAAAGGGGCCCTAAAACTAATCAGCTCTGTAACAGATGTGACCAAAATTCAATTAGAATTAGGGGCAAGAAATAGAAATCATTTAGGAAATGCTAGTCTTAAAAAATGCACTATGAAAATGCTTGGGCTTTCAAAACCAAAAAGCCATTAAAATTGCAAGTATTTGTTCCTAAGGAGATGAATAATTTTTATCCTCATCTTATTATTGCCACTTTCTTACCCTCTCCCCCCATTTTCTGGTATATTTCTATTCAAACAAAGCTCCAAAGCAGACTGCAATTTAAAAACTCTCGGCTGTTTCCCTATGCATCACTGGCCCTTTCATACTAAAGTTCTCACTGGAAAAGGTGGCAGATCCGTTCACTAGGGGAAACTCAGTGTTATTCATAATAGGAATCAATTGACAAGGGTCCTTGAAAGGATCACCAATATTAGGAATCATCCTGTAGTATACAGCATACAGTATATGACAGCTTTGATTTACTAAACCATACTCATTAAAATTAGACTCAGAGGGACGCCTGGGTGGCTCAGTTGGTTAAGCAGCTGCCTCCAGCTCAGGTCATGATCCCAGCGTCCTGGGATAGAGTCCCACATTGGGCTTCTTGCTCAGCGGAGAGCCTGCTTCTCCCTCTGCCTCTGCCTGCCACTCTGTCTACCTGTGCTCACTCTCTCTGACAAATAAATAAATAAAATCTTTTAAAAAAAAATTAGACTCAGAAAACACTTTTAAAGTCATTTAGTCTAACTCTGAACTTGTTATTTTGGGTGGTTTTCATAGATACAAATCCAGAACCTGTTAGAACTCATTTCTAGGTCTTTTCCCTCAAGCTCTACTCTTTATTTTTCCCTCTCTAAAATATTATTCTGCTGGTAATGAATAATTTATATTTGCTACTTCTGTGTTACCCTCATTATATGTTCTTCCCCCACAAGATAAAAACCTCAATCTTGCTATTTGCTTCATTCAAGTATCAATCAATGACCTCTCTCTAGTATGTGTGCTGTAGACGCTAGAGGGCTTTTTTGCAGACTGATTTCTTTTTATTAGATCTGTATTTTTTAATGATGATTAAAATCTTTATAATTCTAATATCTGAGTCAGAAATAAATTTGAAATTTTTATTTTAATTATAATCCTGTTGACCCAAACTCCAGAATAACGAAAATTTGTCCTTAAACTAAGCTAGGTGAGAGGGACACCACAGAACTATGATTGTGTGAATGTTCCGTTCTCTCCTTTTGGATGCAAATTATAAGTTATTGAAACATAACTCTGGAATGCAGAAGGCACACATTGCAATTTAAAATTTTGGCCATGTCTCCATGATAGTAGATAATAGTCAAAAAGTGAAAACACTTATTTGTTCACCTCACAATAGTCATTTTACATGAAAACATCCTATAAAAATGAATGACTTTATTGACCTTCCCAGCTCTCTAGATAGCCTACTTGAATTGGCTCCTGACCAGAGCAATTTGTGGGATGGGAACAAGATGATTCGATTGTTGTTGGGTATTTTTAAGGGGCTGCTTTGAGATCTCTTTTCAGAGTCATTTCAGAAGCTAATTGTGGGGACAAGAAGATCCCTATTTCACTCTGCCATTCTTCAGTGGGGAGAGGATCTACCTTGCCTCTAATAGCCATTGTAGCAACAATAATCTTCACAGAAGGAAGTTCAGTTAGAGCATCGGCAATAAGACAGAAGTAACTACAGCTAGTAATAGAGCCACAGAAGCATCTGACTTTTGAATAGAACCTTCCACAGCGCTCACCACCATCATTTTTGGAACACATTACTTCTGAGAATTCCAGGGCTGACTTACCCCCGTTTTGACACCCACCTGTCTAGCTTCTCTAGGCTCCAAACTAAGAGCATTTCCACCACTGTCACCAGGCAATACTGTTGTCACGATGCTGATGACTAGGGATCCCTAGAAATCAATCAGGTGAAATTTCTCCCTTCCAAACCACACACACACCTTGTTTCTTCTGTTGGAATTTCTGCTGCTTCTTCTGCCTAACAAACTTAGGAACTCAAAGTCACTGATTAATGGAATCTTTTTTTTTTTTAAGGATTTTATTTATTTATTAGAGAGAGAGAGAGAGAGAGAGCGAGCACAGACAGACAGAGAGGCAGGCAGAGGCAGAGGGAGAAGCAGGCTCCATGCCGAGCAAGGAGCCTGATGTGGGACTCGATCCCAGGACGCTGGGATCATGTCCTGAGCCAAAGGCAGCCGCTTAACCAACTGAGTCACCCAAGCGTCCCTCAAAGTCACTGATTAAAAGCCAGTATTTTATATTGAGAAAGGAGGTCCCAGCAGGCCCTTCTTAACCAAGTTTAGTTCATTGGGAGGGTAAGGTAAGAGATCTAGAGAACTTTGATGAAACTATAGCTTCAGCCCAGAGAAGTACATCTGAAGAGCTGTAATTATGATGGATCAGAGCCTAAAGAGGTAGGAGTGCTGGAAATATTAGTTATTCTTTAAGTCATTCCATTTTTTAAAGTTATCCATTCCTAATTCATTGACCCCAAACAGATTTACTGAGATCCAGCATGTACCAGGCACTGTTCTAATTACTGGAGATATGGAAATAAATAAGCTATACATAGTCCCTGATTTCATGGAATGGGCAGTCTAGTAAGAAATAAAGATATTAGACAAATACATACACAAAGGGCTATTTAATCACATATGTGATAAATGTCATTTAAACCTCTAAGATTTTCTCCAAGCACCAGACGATTTGCAGAAGCCAATTTGATAACAGTAAATTGATTCATTAATATCATGTAAGAACTGCTAGCAATTAAATTTTTTTCTACTGTTTGCATGTTTTGCGGGATTACATAAAAGTTTCTTCGGGGCGCCTGAGTGGCTCAGTGGGTTAAAGCCTCTGCCTTTGGCTCAGGTCATGATCTCAGGGTCCTGTGATCGAGCCCCGCATCGGGCTCTCTGCTCGGCGTGGAGCCTGCTTCCCCTTCTCTCTCTGCCTGCCTCTCTGCCTACTTGTGGTCTCTCTCTGTCAAATATATAAATAAAATCTTTAAAAAAAAAGTTTTTTCATAAAAATTCCAATAAATATTATAATTAAAATTTTAGTTCCATGTATGTTGTAAATAGGTGGCAAGTTTATTATTTAAAAGGATAAACTATTATACCATTTGTTGGTCCAACATTTATTATATAAGGGAAACACAAGATTTGTATAAGGCACTTTGAGCACTGTGAACTATAAAAAAACTGCATTCTAGGGGTTTGCCCTCATGAAGGAGAAATAAGATATACAGTGAAATAATAGCACAATGAAGAATATAACTGTAAGAGTTAATGTATATAATAAGTGTTATTTATATATTTTGAAGTGAAAACTATAATGCACAGACTAGTAGTTTTGCCCTGATTGATAGACTTACATAAGAAGTTTTATTAAGGTTTTTTGTTTGTTTATTTGCTTTTAGGAAGGGAGGAGCAAGGAAGGGTAGAGAGAAGGAGGGAGAGAATCTTAAGCAGACTCCACACCTAGTGCAGGGCCCAATGTGGGGCTTGATCTCACAACCCTGAGATCGTGATGTGAGCTGAAATAGAGTTGGATGCATAACTGATTAAGCCACCCAGGTGCCCCTTATTAAGGTAATTTTTAAGAGCTACTACACATATAGTAATATAAAGAGTAAATCAGATGAAATCTCAGGGATTCCAGGGAGTGGGGGAATATGTAAGTGAAGATGGACAGAGGTACTAGACTGGTTAGAAGAAGCCAGATGGACCATTTGTGTGAAGGATGAGGTAATGAGGGTAGTTCAGGGAAGAGCACCAATAGAAGATGTTTTATAATAAAAATTCAAGGTATGTCTGGAGACAAGCAGGAGGCCAGTTGGTGAAAATAGAGATTTATCGTATTGTTAAAAGAAAGACCACACAGATTGGGATCTAACTGTGGTGAACTTTGAATGCCCAGCTAAGGTGTTTAGATTTTATCAAATAGTTTATGCCATTGAACAATGGTGTGGGGGCACGAGAGTGTTATGATCAAAGTAGAAAAATCAGTCTGGATGCAACACATGTAACAAGGGTAACATTGTATATTTTAATTACTCAAGGTAGTAGCTGGGAGTTGAGGAATAAATACATGAATTAGAAGATCTTTAAAATCATTTATGTTGACTTGAGCATATGGTAGGCACATTTCCCAGGAGCATATTGACCTTCTGTTAAACAAAAGAAAAAAAAAAAAAAAGAATCTCTCTTCTCCCTGAAAAGGAAGGAGGTAAAAGACAAAATAAAGGGCTATTTGTAAGTCCATCTGTTGGTAGTAAACAGAGTTAAAACGCTGCTCGGGTGCACAACTTTATTCATGGCTGTGAATGTTCATAATTGGGGGAAGTGCTGTAGAAATGACTGGGTTGAGAAGTCCTTTGCAAAGGACTGGGAACCATTAGGTAGTGCAAATAATGCAAAGTTGGCCATTCGGTGATGTATGTGTTACTGTTGCAAACAGTTCTGATCAAGGAGTGGGAAAGCCATGGAAATCAATGTTGTCCTTTATTTCAAAGGAGCATGGGAATACACATAATCCGAAGCTTTGGCAGATCGCCATGTATTTACCCCAAGTTCCCAGCTGCATGCCAGGGCTCCTGCGAGAATGGGTGTATGGATGTGAGAGGGAGGGTGGTGGTAGGGAAAGCTAATAACACCTCTAAGTTAGCTTTCTTTTTCTTTTCTTTTTTAAAAATGTTCCTGAAATCTTTAAGAAGACAAGCTTACACCTTTGAGGCCTGTACTAATTTTTGAGGCGCAGTTTTACTCTTTCCATTTAGGCATTAATCAGGAAGTTGGTCTTTTCGAAGTGTGAATCATGAATAGTGACTATGAAACCTTTTAAGAATGTAGTAGGAAAGATATTAGCACTTTGGGGATGGCTGCTTAGTGGAGTGAGAGAGCTAATGAATACTCTAAGTTATCTAGCTCTTTTTATCTATGGTAATTAGCTTTAACAAGGCAAGTTAAAAAAATTCTTCCTAAGTCTTGCATGGTGTAACTTCCCACTTAGCATTTCTTGTCTCCTTACAAGCCTTATAACCCGAGGCAGTCCCAGATATTCCCCACGGGAAACATGTATTTGAGAGTTATGCTTACGGCACTTGCCTTTATTAATTTTTTGAAAGAAAACACATTTTAACATTCATTTTAATGTTTGAGAATTCAAGAATTTGGGGGTTGGATTTAAGTATTATTGTTGGAATTCTGTAAAAAAATAGAAATAAGGTACAATGACAATAAATAATGAACCAAACACATCTTAATTAAATATTACGGAATTCCACATCTGTTTTTAAAATATACAGTTTCTCATGGGAGTCTTCTTATCATAATTTGTTAGAACATTCCAAGGCATTATGGATACTAAATCCATAATTTGGATACTAAATCCATAACTTGTCTACTGACAAGTATCAAACTTGTCAGTATGATACTTGTCAGTAGACAACAAGAAATTAATCTAGAATCCCAGTTCTGTCTTTGTTATTTGATTGAACAGATCCAAGCACCTTCTTTCCCTTTGTGTGGAGAATAAACACACACACACATACATACACATGCTTCCGTTTTTCAGAATTCTTAACCACACCCCCCTACCTCCAATGTCATTCTGCCACCCTGTTGCCCAGTTCTGTAGCCAGTGGCTCCTTAAGATTGAGAGAGACTTCTTATTGATCATCTTACTTCCCACACAATTTATTGGAGGTTGACACCCTCCCTGCCCTTTTTTTCCCCCTTGTGACAGTGGAAGGCGCCATTCATTATAGAGATGGCTCCATTAAAAAAACAGCCCCAAAGTTCTAGTAGATTAAGCCATTTAGCTGCAGAGTAAAACCCTTCGAAATTTTATGGTAATCGATGCCCCCCATCCTTTCCTTATGAAGTTAAAAGACTATATTTGGATTTTCCTTTCATTTTTTTATAAATGCTCTTTGGAATTTTATACCATAACATGCTGTATTCTTTGAGCAGAATTCCCGGCTATAGTTCTTTGTTCTTCTTTACATATTGGCAGACTTAAAAATAGAAATCATCTTATATCTACTTAGCTGATTTTGACATTTTCTCTACTTATATTAGTTTAAGGCATCTTTGGGTCATTTTGGTCTCATTTTTTTCTGTTTGATCTCTGTGTTTGGCTGCATTTGTGATAAAGGAGGGCTGAAGCAGAAGCTGAGTCCAGACTTCAGTCCATTCGTGCACCTGTGAATTTCCCTGGAGAAGTTTTGCTTATTACACATGGCTTGTCTCCACTGAAATAAAGGTTTTGATCAAATATTCAGGCAGGACATTTTGTGTGTCTTGGGTACAGTGAGAATCTTGCCTCTTTGCCTCCCTCACATGATGAACACCTTGACTATGTCTGTACTCACCTTTCTCTCCATTGTCCTGCACAGCAGTCATTAATAAATATTTGCTGAATGAACGAATGTGCAAATGAATGAATGTCCCAGGAAGGACTAATCCTGGGGTGCTGATTATAGTTTGTTTTCTCATTATTTCAATACCCAACTTCACAGTCCTCTCTCAGGTGACTTCCTGCTTGAGTTCCCTGAGGAATTACAGAAGAGTAGAACGGATAAAAAATGTATAACAAATCAGTAGTGGGGCAAGAAAAGGAACCCAGAATTCTCTACCTCTGTATACCTGTACGCTGTTATAAGTTCACCCCTCTAGGCTCTATAAATTACTTTTGCAGAAATTAGAGGATTTTCCTTAATAAAAATTCAAATACAACACTTCTCTTTCACTGATTTTATTAATTTGGCAGTGGATTGGAATGGTGAGAGTCTGGAAATGGGAGGATTTCCTGAAAGAGAGTCAACCAAATAGTCAACTAACTAATTAACAGAATAATTGTGGGCATTGAAAATTCTCTTTCATGAGTTAAGATTTGCAGGGCTGCAAGCCTAGACAATGAGATGAATGTCATGTGGAGACTTCTGAGAAGCAATGAGTTCTTTCTGTAGGTGATTTGGTTGGTCAATACCCTACTCTACTCTAAACCAGATGGCTTCCTGTTAAATTTTCACTATTAAGAGTAAGAAATGTGAGCCCCAAATATATCTTATTTTACGATTTTCAATCATGCTCCTCTTTTGTTAGAAGTACAAGAAATTATTTTTTAAAGAAATATATATAAGAAAATAAAGCAGAACACCAAAAGCATAGCAAAAAAATTGGGACATCCTCTTTGGTGTTCTGACTGGCCTACTTACCAGTGGGTGCTTTTCTTTAATTCAGTATCTGGTAATGATCAATATATTTGAGAATGCATCTTGGAATTAATGGACAAATTGAAAACTCCTCCATTTCTCTACCCCATGTCCCAAGCAAAATTAATCTTTCCAATCTCTCTGCTTTTGTAATATTTTGTACATAATTCTAATTTTGTTTGTCACATTTAGAATGATATTTTAACCACTTATCTTTTTCCCTTTGCTGGAACGTGAGATCTGCATCTCATTAATCTCCCCACTCCCCAACCATGAATGCCCAGTATGTGTTAGGTAGAATGGGGACCACTGAGAAGTAACAGTTGATGGTGACTTGGGAGATAAAATGGCTTATCAAAAAAGTATGCTAGATGTGCAACTGTTCCAAGTTTAGCTTTGTTGTCACATGACTGAGCCATCTAACCTTTTGAATTCCAGTTCCCTCCTTTATAAGATGAGAATAGTTACAAAGAAGAATCAAAAGAAAGATGATGTGTGAACTGCTTTCAGATCCTTAATTATTTACTCAATTGATATGATAATCATGCTCAAATTTTAGCCAAAGAGAATTCACGTTAGGTCTTCCTACTCTCCCTGAACATGTCTCAGTGAAAACTACTGATTTTACCTAAAGTTTCAAGATTTGGGATCTCATCCACAGATACCCTTCACTTCATGTTGACATTTTTTGACTTCCTAGTATATTTGAAGTGCTATGATGAATTAAAGGGGCATTGGTAGCACTTTCATAAAACATAGTCTGATCACAGTCACAACACGTTGTAGTATAATGTAAAACAGAGAGAGTAGAAATTTGCTACTTTTATTTTACCAAGTCAGCATGGATTTGGGAGGCAGGTAGACCTTTGTTAACATGTGCACACTCAGCCTCCATTTTTTTTTTCCCTCTGTAAAATGGATGATAAGACCTGCCTCATAGGGCTGTAATGCATATTCAACACCAAGGGCAATGCCTGATATACAGAAGACATTCAGCCAATATAGCAATTTTGATCATTATTCAAAGAAGAAAAAAGTCAATGTGGGCTGGAAGAGTAAGAGGAGGGGTTTATCAGGGACTTTGAGCATGTCTTAGATGTAAAAGCAGAAGCCAAGTTTGCATGGAAAGAAGCTCAGAGATAACTGAATTAATATCAACATAAACCCAGGACTCAAGCTAGAAACCTGGCTGTCAAATATAGTTCCTTTCTTCCCCCATACTTAGTCTTAATACTCAATTTACTGCCGAGTTCTGTCAATTCTAACTTTCAAATATTTCTCAAACTTATGTAATTCTCGCAATTCTTACCATACCACTCCATTCCCAGCACTTCTTTCCAGCCACGATCGCTCTAGCTATTCTCAGTCCCAAGAGTGTCCTCCACTGTCTTGCCACAAGGGTTTTGAACATGCTGTTTGTTTAACACAGAACACTTAGTCCCCAGACACTTTTCCTTCCCCACACTGAGTACATGCTAAACACACATACACTTGTGTCTAGAAGCCTTTCCTCCAATGTGTTGCCTGTTCATCTTTCTCTGTTTTTTACTACAATGTAAGCACAAAAGGCACTCTGCTAGGTGTGTCTGGGTGGCCCAGTCGGTTAAGCATCTGACTCTTGATTTGGGCTCAAGTCATGATCTTAGGGTTATGAAATCGAGCCCCGCGACAGGCTCCATGCTCAGTGGGAAATCTGCTTGAGATTCCCCCTCTCCCTCCGTCCCTCCCCCTGACTCATGCTCACATGCTTCTCCCTAAATTAAATAAATATTCTCTTCCCCTAAAATAAATACATCTTTAAAAAAAAAAAAAGAACTCTGCTAACCTCACAGAAGCCCAATTTCCACAAGTTCCTAGTGCCATCTCTAACAATATCCCTGTATCCAACCCCCAAACTTTGCCTTTCTTTCCATTACTATGGATGAGTTGACCCCCATTCTATCTGCCATAATCTTCTCTCTGCATGTTTAGATTCCACCCCTTCTCACCAAAGGAAGGACATTGTGGCAGATGTTTTACATTTTCTCCTACATCATCACTTTCCCTCTCTAACATTGTATATGCAAATATGCTAAAATATATCCCTTCTTAAAAAAGATTACCTTAACTTAAGGTCTCACCCTTCTAACCATCCCACTGTTTCTCTCTCTCTTTCTTTTTAAAACAGAGTCCTTTAAAAAAGTTGTCTGTGCTGGCTTTCTCTGCTACATCTTAGTCCATTCTCTCTCTGACCACACTAATCAGGCTTTTGTCCCCACCATTTTTACAAATCAATTCTTATCAATATCACTACTGACCTCCACAGTGCCAGATTCAAGTGAGATCTTAGACTTCATCTTTCTTGATTTTTTACACAGCGGATCCAGTTGATTATTTCCCCCTTCTTTTTTTTTTCCCCCTTGAAGATTTTATTTATTTGAGAGAGGGAGAGAGTAAGGGAGTGCACCAGCAAGGGGAGGGGCAAGGGAGAGGGAGAAGCAGCCTCCCTACTGATCAGGGAGCCCGACAAGGGGCCTGATCCCCAAGCCGAAGTCAGATGCCTAACCAACTGATCCACCCAGGTACCCCTACTTCCCTCTCGAAATTCTTCCTCCACTTGGTTTATTGGGCCCCTCTACCTTGATTTTCTCTTATCACTCTTTCTCACTCTCCTTTGGTTTCTCCACCCCAGCCTCTCAAGGTACAATCTCTTTCTTCTCTTCTATCTCCATGTTTATCTACAGACAAACAAGTCTCATAGCTTTAAATGTCAACAGTGTGTTGATGAGCCCAAACAACTCAAATTTCAACCTCGCTACTGAACTACAGACTTACTGCCAGTTTCTTGTTGCTCAGTTTCTATTAAACATTTCAAACTCATCTTAGGCAAAACTCTGATTCCCACTTCCAGCCCCAAACCACTCTACCCATAGATGTCCCCAGATGAGTGCAGCTCTTTTCTGTCAGTTGCTTAGCCCCCAAATTTGAGAGTTTGTTCCTCTTCACGTCCAAAAACCTTGGAGTCTTTTCTACATCACATCCAGTTTATTAAGAAATACATCTAGAATCCAATCATTCCAGCCACTGTCATCTCCCATGTGGATAATCATAGTAACCTCCTGTCTGGTCTCAAACATTTCCACCCTCACTTTCTACAGACTTTTATCAAAGTGGCATCCAGAGCAATTATTTTATTTATTTTATTTTATTTTTGCTATAATTTTTAAAAATATTTTATTCATTTATTTGGCAGAGAGATAGAGAGCACAAGTAGGCAGAGCAGCAGGCAGAGTTTGTGGGTGGGGGGGAGCAGGCTTCCTGCTGAGCAGGGAGCCAGATGTGGGGCTCCATCCCAGGACCCTGGGATCATGACCTGAGCCAAAGGCAGACACTTAATCGACTGAGCCACTCAGTCATCTCCAGAGCAATTATTTTAAAATATAAGGCATAACATGCCATTCCTCTATTAAAATATTTTCTAGGTTATTTTTTTTGTCTCTAATAAAACAGAGTCAAACTCAAGCGTTTTATGGTGGCCCTGCTCTACCTGTCTGACTTTATCTCCTACTAGTCTCTCCCTTTCTTAGTTTGCAACTCCATAGGCCTCTTTTTGGCTTTTATTATACACTCCAACATACCTCTACCTCAGGGCCTTTGTGCTTGCTATTCTTTCTGTCTGGAATTTTTTACCCCCGAAATCGTGAATCACTCTCATTTACCTCAGTGCTCTGCTTGCTTGTCATCTTTTCAGTGAAATCTTATTTGATCATTCCCATCTTTCCTTTTGGCATATCCAATTCTGTTTGCCCTGCTTCATTATTATTATTTTTCCTAGCAGTTACTGCTTCATGATTTATTTATCTGCTTGTTTATTGTCTGTAATGCACTGATGACAGGATCTTTATAGTGCCCATCCCCACCTCCATTTATCATCATCCCCAACCATAGAAAAATATCTGGTACATGAAATGTGATAAAAAAAAAAAATATTTGTTGAATGAACAAATGAATGAATGAGGCCCTTAGTTGGCCGTGGGAGACTAGTGTGTCAGCCATTCCTTCTAGCTCTGCAGCACAAATGTGCTAGCATGGACATATTCTTGTGCATGTTACATTTTATGTTTTTAAATTACTTAGCAGTTTCTCTGAGTTCTTTTTAGAGATTTTTTTTTTTCATTTCTTGTTCAGACTTCTGGCTTGAAATACCATCAATTTAACTAAGCATGTAGACATCAGCAGCCTTAAAGCTGAATTATATTAATACTTTCACAATGGTCTAAGCAATTGTTTTGCTTTTAGAATGTCTGGCTCTGTCATTTCTATTCATGTTCCAAATGCCATTGAAAAGCCACTGAATATTACACAAAGTATGCCAATATGAAAAATATCAACTGCCATTTTATTTCAAGCTGGGCTTCTGCACAGCAAACTGTTCCAAATGTGGAGAAAACCAAATCCAAGTCACCTTAAGCAGGAAGACAGATGTAAAGCAGCAAATAACTTTCCTAAAACAGAAAACAAACTTACTGTGTTCAGCCAGTTAGAGCCACATATTATTGTATTATTTTTTAATGTTTTTTGACCTGTCGCTTGTATCGAGTTTTTCATGCTTTAATGAGAACCATTTTATCATTTTTGCAAAAATTTTTTAAGATATGAGAATCACATTGTAGATTGTTCTGGTTGGCTTATTTGCTAATCTGCTCTTGTGATTCAAAGCTCAGGTGTTATCATCAAGCAGATCTCAGTTTGAAACTAAGCTTTTGAATTCCCATCTTAGCAGAGCTCTAAGATTATATAACATTTCTAAGATTCAGTTTCCTCATTTATGAAATGGGAAGAATAAGTTTATTATGATGGTGGAAATAAAACAAATTATATATAGCATTTACTAGTACTTAAGATGCATTTCCTAATATTTCTGTTGTTGTTGATTATACTGTCAGGAAGATTATTTATTAAAAGCTCATAATTTGGAAGTGCATTCATCTCCAAAAGTAAACTTTGTGTTCCCTTCCTAAATGAAGCTTATTATTCTGAATGCATGGACTTGACCCCCTAAAATGCAATGTCTACTTCTTTCTCCTTGTCAGGGCCTGACATATTTCTTTGAAATTAAGAATTAAGGTTTTCAGTGAGAGTGAATCTTTTGAAAAGAAGACAAGTTAGCATGGTTTGGGGTTTACCTTACTTGCATAAATATGATTTATTTTAAGAGAAGATCCTTATACAGCTAAAGCACCCTTTGTCCATAACATAGAGGGTGAGTCTAATAATGAGGAAGTAGACTACACATCTAGTAAGTTCATGACAAGTGCTGAAGAACTCATTAAGCAATGAAGATACTCTTCAGATTTAGCCAGAAGGATTTGAAAGGCAAATCCCTTCCTGCAAAACGTAGGCCACAATATTTAGACATAAACTAAAACTAAGAAAATTTAAATAGTTACAACTTTGTTTATATAAACAGATTATGAGTTTAGTCCCTAGGTAACACAAATCAATGCAAAATATATTTTAATTGAGAGTGTAAGCATTATTATCAGCCAAAACTGGTTAGAAATCAACAAGTGGGATCTAAACACATTTATCTTCTTCAAACATTTATTACTTTTGTCTGTAACCTCCAAATTTCCCTTTTCCATTTTATTACAGATTTAGCTTATGAATAGTGAACACCAGATACTCTAAGCTTGTGTTTCAAACAACAAAAACTGGTAACTGGCAGATACCAAAAACCTCAAGAAACCCAACTTGCACATGAATAAGAATCCTAAATAACTTAATTATAATATCAAACTGATATGTTCCATTGAAACGGTTATTTTGGCATGGACTGATATTTAATGAAAAGTAGGGAGTAGACATAAAGTTACCATGTACAAGGACATGACACAGAGAAGCATTATTGACCTTCCTGAGTCTGGTTAAATAGACATTTCCCTTTCTTTGTGTCAAAAAAGTGCTACTAACCTGAGACAAGAACGTGATAAGGTCTAGAGCTTTGCAGGATAACACTCCAATCATGTTTGGCTCATGAATATATATTAGTGACTTCAGAATCTAGGGCATGCACTGTCTCTTAAGTGCATTGGGAAAAAATGACATTAATGAAAAGAAGGAATTATGGGGAAATAAGACCTTGTTCTGTCAAGTTTAGTACCTATTCTAAAAACAATGATTCAGAGTTTTAAGCTAAAACCATCTCTTCTAGTTAAAATTCCCTTCTGACCAAATAGTGATGCATAGAACTTTTCAAAGTTACATGGAAATCAGTTTTGGTAAAATACCCTTGGTATTTTTAAGTGACTCTCCAACAGATACTTATTGAGCACCTCCTCGTGTCAATACTGTGGCTTTACAAATGAACTACTTGTTACCATCAGCAGTAGTGTTGTCCAGTATTTTGCATAATAATAATAATAGTAATAATAGTATTCTTAAAGGAGCTCGAAGAAGTTACTTAGTATTTGTTTGAATAATATTTTTAATGTGGCAGAGTGTTTCCTTCTCTGTAGCTCCTCTCAGAACACAGAATAATGGGCATTGTTTCTTCCCTGAGGAGTTCATATTATAAACTAATGACTCTCTGCATTTGTTCCACAACTTTTTAGCTCTCTGCTGGGCTCATCTAAGCATTAGAGTCCTCGATGGCTAATAAATGAACATTTTACAAAAAATTCCACTGGGAAATGGTATTCAAATCAGCCCTCCAGGGCATTTTATTACAGTGAACTCCCATAGGTACAAGGAGCAAAATGATGAAGTTTACCCTTGGGAAGGTCATTTATGTGCTTCAGTTTGGCTCTGTCGAATACCTGAAAACCCTCAGAGGCAGCCATAAACCCCCAGAAGGTGCCATTTTCCCCATTGTACATATTTGAGCAAGTGAAAGTTAATATGCATTTAAGGAAAAGCTGTTGAGGTTCAATTCTGTTCACTAAGTAACTTGAAAAACCAATCTTTAAAAGTGATACGTAATGTATAAATTTGGCTTTCAGTGTTGCTGTATTAAGAGAGTAGGCATTATCATCATATGACCAGTAAGTGTAAATGCTTAAGCAGTTTAAAACACTAAAGTCGGAAGCACTTAAAAGCTCTAGTAAAATTGTCTATAGTACACAAGTAATCTACAGCATCATAAATACTTAAAGATTACATAGTATATTCCTTACTATCATTGTATTTTAAGCAGCTTGCTTTTTGTATGATGATAAGGAGTAAAGAGCTGTAATTTCCCATTTCTTAGTGAAGGAATAAAATGCTTATCTATTTTTCCCTCTATGAAAGTTATTACTTTTTATTCTCTCATCCTCTCCCCCACTCCTCCTCCGGGCACCTGGGTGGCTTAGGCGGCTAAAGCATCTGCCATAGGCTCAGGTCATGATCTCAGGGTTCTGGGATCAAGTCCCGCATTGGGCTCCCTGCTCAGTGGGGAGCCTGTTCGCCCTCTCCCACTAAGCCTGCTTGTGTTCTCTCTCTCTCTGTTCAAATAAATAAATAAAATCTTAAAAACAAAACAAGACAGTATCAGGCCTTGATAAATGCTGGGCGGTGACCCAGAGGTGACAGATTTCAAGATAAGGAAGTCCTAAAAAGTTCAGAAAGGTGTGAAAGATCTGAGGGAAGTGAGCAACTGAAGGATGTAGAAGAAAATGCATAGAACTGGGAGGGAGAATTTGAACTCAGACATTAGGAGGTTTGAATCCTGGTGAAAAAAAAAATGTATTGGTTTGTGAATTAGGGCAAGGTAGAAACTCTCTAAAGTGAAGGCATTTTTCACACCCACTAAGAATTTTTAAGGGAATTACATGAGAGATGCCTTTGGAAGTGCAAAATTTAAAGCAATGTGGTTATTTTTGTTAGTGGGTTTTTTGTTGTTGCTGTTATTGTTAGTGTTTTGATTTGGTTTTATTTTTGGTGGCAGAGGAATTGGTTTGCTTTATTTATTTATTTAGAGATTTTATTTTACTTGTGAGAGAGAGTGCACACAAACAGGGGAAGCAGTAGGCAGAGGGAGAAGCAGACTCCTGGCTGAGCAAAGAGCCCCATATGGGACTCAATCCCAGGTCCCTGGAATCATGACCTAGGCCAAAGGCAGGCGCTTAGTGGACAGGATCACCCAGGTGTTCCTGATTTGGTTTTTTTAGATACAAAAAAACTGGAACTGCCATTCCCACCCTCTTCCCCTTGCTTCTAACATGAAGTCTCCATAGGCCTGCGTCCTACTGTGACTAATAGATGTTAAATCAGTATTTGAGAAATGAGGAGAGTCTTCTTTTTCCTCACAGTTCTGAATTTTTTTCAATTTAGAATGCGAATTATGTACCTCCTTATAATGGTTTTATGTTTACACGTGCCGTCTCGTCTTTTGGTTTGTGGGGCTTTTGGTTACCACATGTCACTCACTGTCACGTCGTCCAGAGTGCCCCAGTTAGTGCTCACTGTACTGTTAACTAAATACATGAAGTATAAACCAATCAAGCTTTGGCATTTTCCTCTCAATGACTTTTTTTCCTAATGCTTTCTCCCTCTCTTCAGTGTTACAACAATTTTATCATTATCATCCAGTAACTGGACCAGGTGCTGGGAATTTGAGAATTCAGGCACACTCTGCATACTTGGGACTTACCATTTTTAATATCAGACATTTAGTGAGCTCTTGGATGCCAGCCATCCTGTTAGACTTTAGGTATATTTTGCCACTTGAGTTGCACAAGAACCCAGGGAGGTGGGTATTGTTATTATCCAGTTTACAAATGAGGGAATTGAGGTTTGAGGAGTTACTTTGCAAAAGACATGGGAGGATTCTAACCCCAGCAGTCTTCAGGCCCATTCAGAGTAAACAACCCTACTAGGTATTGTATGCTAACATTCCAAAGAATTTTTAAAGTGCCATCAGATTTCCAAAAAATGAAATGCCTCTATGGACATGCTATTTGGATAGACTTGGTGGCATAAGTAAAACGAGTTTGAATACTAGGTAAGGGCCATAGTAACAATTTGAAACATTTACACAGCACTTACCAGAGACAATTTGTTTATAATTAACTCATTTATGCCTCACAACAGCTCTGTGAGATAGGCACATAATATCCCCATTTTACAGGTGAGGAAAGTCAAGCATAGATAGTTAAATTTAACTTGCCCAGGTCTTCCAGCCAGGGAGAGAAGGGTTTAGAGGAAGAGCAGAGTCGGGACAGATTGTCCTGATGAAAGCTGTATCTAGGAAGTTTAGAAAGACTCAAACATACTCTGCCATATGAGAGCTTTCTCTGGGAAATGAATAGGAAAGCACTTGAGATAAGTTATCTCTTAATACTGACAAAGTGTGGAGGGCATTAAATACATTGAATGAGGAATTTATACTTGATTCTACGCAGGTATTAGAGTAACATTAAATTATTCTGAGCATTTATTATTCAGCATTTAATTATATATAGAAGTTACTGCCCTAAGGCTCAGCTTAGACACTTTTCTCTGGGACGCTTTCTAACCACCCTTCCATCACCAATTCCTACCATCAACCACTCCTACCCACTCCGACAGAGGAGATGGATACCCTCTCTGTTCCCTGAGGACCCAGAAGTCCTCATTCTCATAGCTTTTACCGTGTCTTTGTATTTCCTTTCATCGTGCTGCCCACAAGCATGAGCTTTAATAACAGAGGAGACCTTATCTCTAATTTTCCTGTGAATGAATCCCACAGCACTTGGTATGGAGCTTAGAATACAGGAGGTTTTAACTATAATCATTGTTAGTCATTAACATTTATTAAATCATTAATATTTTCTGGAAAAAATAAGATATCAATATTAACTATAATGTCCATGATTAATATAGATATTAATTACAGTTTTGTTTCATTACCTAGATATCTTGAGTGTGTGTATTTAATATATCCCTATGAAGTCTCACGCACATCAGGGGTAGGAATCAGACCTTTTTCTTTGTGCCCCTTATAGTTTCTGCTGTAAATGTGATTCCATTCTAAGGAGACTCTAAGTACACGTTGATGACCTCCTCCTTTATGTGAGGAGGAAAACGGTACATCAAGACGTTTATTTACTGGAAATTCAGTCTGGTAGTTAGTTATTGTGCCATCATGGCATGAGTTTCTCCTTTCTCAGTTTACTGTCCTCACAAACACCCCTCTAAGTTCTGGCCATGCCTACTCTTCGCCAATTCTTACACATAGCATAAAGAACTAGCTTAGCTTCCTGCCTTTGTTTATGCCGCATCTTCTGATTGGAAACTTCTCCTCTTACCTTCTCACTTGATGAATGCCTACTCAACTATCAAGGCTCAGATTACTGAACCTCCACCCTCAACCTTTCTTTGGTTAGAAAAATCAAATTGTGTCTTTGTCCAAGCTCCCATAACAATGGATATCCACTTTCATTAGAGGTTCTCCAGGGAGTATTGCCTTCTTTGTCAGTCAGTGAAATTGAAGTGGGCAAAAACTGGGTCCTAGTCATCTCTGCTTTCCAAGCATCTAGTATTGTACCTGCCACAGTAAGTAATCAATAATTGTGGGATCAATAATAAACTAATGCATATAATAAAATTATAACAATGATATTCATTACCTAATATTCCCTGACCCTCCCAAGGTCACTTAAATTTCTTTTTTTGTCTTGTTGAAAAGATGGGAAATTGAAAAATCAAATATTCTTTTTGTTTACATATTTTTAAAAATTATTTATTTTAATATAAGGTATTATTTGGTATTTATATATTTATATTTGGTAAATATAAGGTACTATTTGTTCCAGGGGTACAGGTCTATGAATCATGAGTCTTACATACTTCATAGCACATACCCTCCCCAATGTCTATCACCCAGCCACCCTATCCCTACACCTCACACTCCTAAACAACCCTCAGTTCATGTCATGAGATTAAGAGTCTCTTATGGTTTGTCTCCCTCCCAATCCCATCTTGTTTCATTTTTTCCCTCTCTACCCCCACAACAAGCCACCCTGCCTTTCAAATTCCTCATATCAGAGAGATCATATAAAAATCGTCTTTCTCTGATTGACCTATACTGCTTAACATAATGCCCTCTAGTTCCATCCACATTGTTGCAAATGGCAAGATTTTCTGGGTCTGTTGATGGCTGCGTAGTATTCCATTGTATATACACCACATCTTCTTTATCCATTCATCTGTTGATAGACATCTAGGTTCTTTCTGTAGCTTGGCTATTGTGGACATTGCTGCTATAAACATTCGGGTGCATGTGCCCCTTGATCACTATATTTGTGTCTTTAGGGTAGATACCCTATAGTGCGATTACTGGGTCATACAGTAGCTCTATTTTCAACTTTTTGAGGAACTTCCATGGTGTTTTCCAGAATGGCTGCACCAGCTTGCGTTCCTACCAACAGGGTAGGAAGGTTCCCCTTTCTCCGCATCCTCGCCAACATCTGTCATTTCCAGACTTGTTAATTTTAGCAATTCTGACTGGTGTGGGGTGGTATCTCATTGTGGTTTTTATTTGTATTTCCCTGATGCCGAGTGATGTGGAGCATGTTTTCATGTGTCTTTTGGCCATCTGGATGTCTTCTTTGCAGGAATGTCTGCTCATGTCGTCTGTCCATTTCTTGATTGGATTATTTGTTCTTTTGGTGATGAGTTTGGTAAGTTATTTATAGATTTTGCATACCAGCCCTTTATATGGTATGTCATTTACCAATATATTTTCCCATTCTGTTGGTTGTCTTTTGGTTTGGTTGACTGTTTCCTTTGCTATGCAAAAACTTTGATCTTGATGAAGTCCCAATAGTTTATTTTTGCCTTTGCTTCCCTTGCCTTTGGTGATGTTTCTAGGAAGAAGCTGCTGTGGCTGAGGTCAAAGAGGTTGCTGCCTGTGTGCTCCTCAAGGATTTTGATGAATTCCTTTCTCACATTGAGGTCCTTCATCCATTTTGAGTCTATTTTTGTGTGTGGTGTAAGGAAATGGTCCAGTTTCATTTTTCTGCATGTGGCTGTCCAATTTTCCCAGTACCATTTGTTGAAGAGACTTTCTTTTTTCCATTGGGCCTTCTTTCCTGCTTTGTTGAAGATTAGTTGGGCATAGAGAAGGTTCATTTCTTTCTCTCTATTCTGTTCCACTGATCTAGGTGTCTGCTTTTGTGGCAGTACCATACTGTCTTGATGATTATGGTTTTGTAATAGAGCTTGAAGTCCAGAATTGTGATGCCTCCAACTTTGGATTTTTTTTTCAACATTCTTCTGGCTATTCGAGGTCCCTCCTTGCTCCATATAACTTTTAGGATTATTTGTTCCATTTCTTTGAAAAATATTGATGGTATTTTGATAGGGGTTGCATGAAAAGTGTAGATTGATCTAGTTAGCATAGACATTTTCACAATATCTGTTCTTCCAATCCATGAGCATTGAACATTTTTCCATTTCTTTGTGCCTTACTCAATTTATTTCATGAGTACTTTATAGTTTTCTGAGTACAGATTCTTTGCCTCTTTGGTTAAGTTTATTCCTTGGTATCCTATGGTTTGGGGTGCAATTGTAAATGGGATTGAGTCCTTAATTTCTCTTTCTTCTGTCTTGCTGTTGGTGTATAGAAAAGCAACTGATATCTGTGCATTGATTTTATATCCTGACACTTTACTGAATTCCTATATGAGTTCTAGAAGTTTTGCAGTGGAATCTCTTGGGTTTTCCACATAAAGTGTCATATCATTTGCAAAGAGTGACAGTTTGACTTCTTTGCCGATTTGGATGCCTTTAATTTCTTTTTGTTTTCTGATAACTGAGGCTAGGACTTCTGGTACTATGTTGAGTAGCAGTGGTGAGAGTGAAGAGCCCTGCCATGTTCCTGACCTTAGGGGAAAAGCTCTCAGTTTTTCCTCAGTGAGAATGATATTCGCTGTGGGTTTTTCATAGATGACTTTGACGATATTGATATATGTGCCCTCTGTCCCTACACTGTGAAGAGTTTTGATCAAGAAAGGATGATGTGGGGCGCCTGGGTGGCTCAGTGGTTTAAAGCCACTGCCTTCGGCTCGGTCATGATCCCAGGGTCGTGGGATCAAGCCCCGCATCGGGCTCTCTGCTCTGCGGACAGCCTGCTTCCTCCTCTCTCTCTCTGCCTGCCTCTCTGCCTACTTGTGATCTCTGTCTATCAAATAAATAAATAAAATATTTAAAAAAAAAAAAAGAAAGGATGATGTACTTTGTCAAATGTTTTTTCAGCATCTATTGAGAGTATCATATGGTTCTTGTTCTTTCTTTTTGTAATGTATTGTATCACACTGATCGACTTGTAGATGTTGAACCCACCTTACAGCCCAGGAATATACCACTTGGTTGTGGTGAATAATCCTCCTTTTAATGTACTGTTGGATCTTATTGGCTAGTATTTTGGTGAAAACTTTTGTATCCATGTTCATCAAGGATATTGGTCTGTAATTCTTCTTTTTGATGGGGTCTTTCTCTGGTTTTGGAATAAAGGTAATGCTGGCCTCATAAAATGAGTTTGGAAGTTTTCCTTCCATTTCTATTTTTTGGAACAGTTTCAGGAAAATAGGCATTAATTTTTCTTTAAATATTTGGTAGAATTCCCCTGGGAAGCCATCTGGCCTGGGGCTCTAGTTTGTTGGGATATTTTTGATGACTCTTTCAATCTCCTTACTGGCTATGGGTCTTTTCAGGTTTTCTATTTCTTCCTGGTTGAGTTTTGGTACTTTTTTTTTTTTTAATATTTTTTTAATATTTTATTTATTTATTCCTCAGAGAGGCACAGCAAGAGAGGGAACACAAGCAGGGGGAGTGAGAGAGGGAGAAGCAGGCTTCCCGCTGAGCAAGCAGCCCGATGTGGGGCTCGATCCCAGGACTCTGGGATCATGACCCGAGGTGAAGGCAGACGCTCAACGACTGAGCCACCCAGGCGCCCCGAGTTTTGGTACTTTTTATGTCTCTAGGAATGCATCCATTTCTCCAAGATTGTCAGATTTGTTGGTGAATAGTTGCTCATAATGTGTTCTTATAATTTTTTGTATTTCTTTGGTGTTTGTTTTGATCTCTCCTCTTTCATTCATTATTTTATTAATTTGGGTCCTTTCTCTTTTCTCTTTTCTCTTTTCTTTCACAATTGTGTTTTCATTTTCATTTGTTTCCATAAGTTTTTTTTCAGTTCTTCTTTAATTTCCTGGTTGATCCATTCACTCTTTAGTAGGATTCTCTTTATCCTCCATGTATTTGAGTTCTTTCCAACTTTCCTCTTGTGATGTAATTCTGTTTTCAAAGCACTGTGGCTGAAAATATGCAGGGTGTGATCCCAGTCTTTTGGTACCAGTTGAGACCTGATTTGTGACCCAGGATGTGATCTATTCTGGAGAATGTTCCAGAATAGATCACAGAAGAGAAGAATGTGTATTCTGTTGTTTGAGGATGGAATGTTCTAAATATATCTGTGATGTCCATCTGGTCCAGTATGATATTTAAAGCCTTTATTTCCTTGTTGATTTTTACTTAGATGATCTGTCCATTTCAGTGAGGTGTTAACACCCCCTATTATTGTATTATTGTTGATGTGTTTCTTTGATTTTGTTATTAATTGGTTTATATAGTTGTCTGCTCCCATGTTAGGGGCATAGATATTTAAAATTGTTAGATCTTCTTATTGGACAGACCCTTTGAGTATGATATAGTGTCCTTCCTCATCTCTTATTATAGTCTTTGGCTTAAAATCTAATTAATCTTATATAAGGATTGCCATCCCAGCTTTCTTTTGATGTCCATTAGCATGGTAAATTGTTTTCCACCCCTTCACTTTAAATCTGGAGGTGTCTTTGAGTCTAAAATGAGTTTCTTGCAGACAGCATATTGATGGGTGTTGTTTTCCTAATCCATTCTGATACCCTGTGTCTTTTGATTGGGGCATTTAGCCCATTTACACTCAAGGTAACTATGAAAGATATGAATTTAGTGCCATTGTTTTGCCTGTAGGGTGCCTGTTACTGTATATTGTCTCTGTTCCTTTCTGGTCTACTACTTTTAGGCTCTCTCTCTTTGCTTACAGGACCCCTTTCAATATTTCCTGTAGGGCTGGTTTGGTGTTTGCTAATTCTTTTTTTTTTCTTTAAGATTTTATTTATTTAACTGATAAACAGAGATCACAAGTAGTCAGAGAGGCAGGCAGAGAGAGAGGAGGAAATTTAAAAACTTCTAAAGAGGAAATTGATAAAAAGGTGGAAAAAGATAAAAATGCTCTCTGCTCCCCGCTGAGCAGAGAGCCTGATGTGGGGTTCGATCCCAGGACTCTGAGACCATGACCCGAGCCAAAAGCAGAGGCTTTAACCCACTGAGCCACCCAGGTGCCCTGGTGGTTGCTAATTCTTTTAGTTTTTGTTTGTCCTGGAAGTTTTTGTTGTTGTTGTTTTGTTGTTTTTATCTCTCCTTCTATTTTCAATGACAACCTTGCTGGATATAGTATTCTTGGCTCCATATTTTTCTCATTTAGTGCTTTGAATAGATCATGCCAGTCCTTTCTGGTCTGCTAGGTCTTTATGGGTAAGTGCTGCCTATCTAATATTTCTACCATTGTATGTTACAGAACTCTTGTCCTGAGCTGCTTTCAGGATTTCTCTTTGTCACTGAGACATGTAAGTTTTACTATGAGATGACAGGGTGTGGACCTATTCTTACTGATTTTGAGGTGGAATTCTCAATGCCCTCTGGATTTTGATGCTTGTTCCCTTTGCCAAATTAGGAAAATTCTTACAATATTTTGTTCCAATATACCTTCTGCCCCTCTCTGTCTTCTTCTTCTGGGATTCCAATTATTCTAATATTGTTTTGTCTTGTGGTATCACTTATCTCTCAAATGCTCCCCTCATGGTCCAGTAGTTGTTTGTCTCTCTTTTGCTCAGCTTCTTTATTCTCCATCATTTGGTCTTCTATTCACTAATTCTCTCTTCTGCCTCATTTATCCTATCAGTAAGAGCCTCCATTTCTTATTGCACCTCATTAATAGCTTTTTTGATTTCAGCTTGGTTAGATTTTAGTTCTTTTATTTCCCCAGAAATGGATTCTGTAGTATCTTCCATGCTTTACTCAAGCCCAGCTAGCACCTTGATAATTGTCATTTCGAATTCTAGTTCTGACATAGTACTAATGTTGTATTGATTAGGTCCCTAGCCTTCAGTACTGCCTCTTGTTCTTTTCTTTGAGGTGAGTTTTTCCAACTTGTGTTTTGTCCAGATAAGAATAGATGAATGAGAGAACAAAATACTAAAAGGGTAGCAACAACCCCAGAAAAATATACACTAACCAAATCAGAAGAGACCCTAAACTAGGGGTAGAAGAAAGGGTGGCAAAAAATACACACACACACACACACACACACACACACACACACTAGACTGGTGAATAGAACAGAGCCCCACACTTGATTTTGGGTGTATTTTGGTCTGTTAGATTAAATTACCTCCCAAAATTTAAAAGAATGAAAAAACATATATATACAAAAATAAGGGTAAAGATGATGAAAGGGTGGAATAAGACCATAATGCCATAATGATGAAAATTTAAAAACTTCTAAAGAGGAAATTGATAAAAAGGTGGTTAAAAAATAAGAAACAAACAAACAAAAAAGAATGTGATCTGGCTGGAGACTAGAACTAAGCCGTGCACTAAATTTAGGGTATATCTTGATCTGATAGAAGAAACTGTATCCCAAAATTTTAAAGAAAAAAATACCTATATGTATATAAATCATAAGGATAAATACAATGAAGGGTAAAATATGACTAGGGGGAGGAGTCAAGACGGCGGAGAAGTAGCAGACTGAGACGACATCAGGTAGCAGAAGATCAGCTAGAAAGCTTATCAAACCATTTCAAACACCTACAAATCCAACAGGAGATCGAAGAGAAGAAGAGCAACAATTCTAGAAACAGAAAATCGACCACTTTCTGAAAGGTAAGACCAGCAGAGAAGTGAATCCAAAGCGACGGGAAGATAGACCCCTGGGGGGAGGGACCAGCTCCTGGCAAGCAGCGGAACAACAGAGCACAAAATCAGGACTTTTAAAAGTCTGCCCCACTGAGGGACATCGCTCCAGAGGCTAAACCAGGGTGAAGCCCACGCGGAGACAGCGTGGCCTCAGGTCCCTCGGGGTCACAGAAGGTTTGGGAGGTGTCTGAGTGTCGTAGCACTCGCAGGTATTAGAGATAGAAAGCCAGCTACAATGACAGAGCTGAGGAGTGAGCTCTCAACTCAGTGTTACCTTGAACCATAATCCATGACGCAGTCTGGTGTTCTATGAGTGGGGTCCCCACAAGCTCCAGGAAGAACCCGACCTGGAGAGGTCAGGGATCTGTGGGGTTCAGAGACTCCAGGCGGGGCTGTGTGCCAGAGACAGAGACAGTTGGTCAAAGTCTGGGTAGCTTGGAGCACAGCCAGAGGCCAGTGAGACGGGACTGATTGCGCGATTTTCTCCAAGCACGGCTGGAGGCTGGGGAGATGGGAGTGATTGAGCGCCTTTCTCTGAGGGTGCACTGAAGAGTGGGGCCCCGAGCTCTTGGCTCCTCTGGGCCAGAGATTGGGGGCCTCCATTTTCATTCCCATCCTCCAGAACTCTACGGAAAGCAATCAGGGAACAAAATCTCCCGAACGTGAACCCGAGCGGATTACTTAGCCTGACCCCTGGTAAGGGTGGTACAATTCTGCCTGGGGCAAAGACACTTGAAAATCACTACAACAGGCCCCTCCCCCAGAAAATCAACAAGAAATCCAGCCAAGACAAAGTTCACTTACCAAGGAGAACAGCGGAATTCCAGAGGAGGAGAAAGCAAAGCATGGAATTCATGGTTTTCTCCCCATGAATCTTTAGTCTTGCAAAGTTAATTAATTTTTTTTAATTTTTTTTCTTCTGCTAATTATTTTTAACTTTTACCCTTTCCTCTCTTAACGTTTTTAAAATAGTTTATCTTAATACCTTTCATAAAAAAATCTTTTTTGGGGACGCCTGGGTGGCTCAGTTGGTTAAGCGGCTGCCTTCGGCTCAGGTCATGATCCCAGTGTCCTGGGATCGAGTCCCACATCAGGCTCCTTGCTCGGCAGGGAGCCTGCTTCTCCCTCTGCCTCTGCCTACCACTCTGTCTGCCTATGTTTATGTTCTCTCTCTAACGAATAAATAAATAAAAAAATCTTTAAAAAAAAAATCTTTTTTGAACCTTCATTATTATATTCATATTTTATCCCTCATTGTATCTAACTTTATTCTTTGTATACACATAGGGTTTTTTCTTCTAAAAAATTTGGGGTACAACTTCTTCTAATAGATCAAAATACACCCTAAATCTACCACCGGGCTTGATCTAGTCTCCAGCCAAGCAAATTCTCTCCACTTTCATTTTTATTCTCCCAACCAACTTACCTTATCAACTCCTTTGTTAGAAATTTAAAAAAATTTTTTTTTCATCTTTATAGTCATATTTGATCCCTTCATTGTGTTTACCCTTATATATGTTTTTCATTCTTTAAAATTTTAGGAGGTAGTTCCTTCTAAGAGACCAAAATACTCCCCAAACTAAGTGGGTGACCCTGTTCTAGTCACCAGCCTAATATATACGTATTTTTTCTTTTTTTATATTTTTTCTTTATTTGTTTTCCTTTTTAAATTTTTTTTCTGAACTTCTTTTTACCCCCTTTCTCCCCCCCCCTCACGATTTGGGGTCTCTTCTGATTTGGATAAAGCACATTATCCTGGTGTCTTTGCCACCCTTTTAGTATTTCATTTGCTCCTTCATATATTCTTATCTGGGCAAAATGACAGGGCTGAAAAACTCACCACAAGAAAACGAACAAGAGGCAGTACCGAAGGCTAGGGACCTAATAAATACAGACATTGGTAATATGTCAGATCTAGAGTTCAGGATGATGATTCTCAAGGTTCTAACCTGGCTCGAAAAAGGCATGGAAGATATTAGAGAAACCCTGTCCGGAGAAATAAAAGCCCTTTCTGGAGAAATGAAAGAACTAAAATCTAACCAAGTTGAAATAAAAAAAGCTATTAATGAGGTGCAATCAAAAATGGAGGCTCTTACTGCTAGGATAAATGAGGCAGAAGAAAGAATTAGTGAATAGAAGACCAAATGACAGAGAATAAAGAAGCTGGGCAAAAGAGAGACAAACAACTACTGGAACACGAGGGGAGAATTCAAGAGATAAGTGATACCATAAGACGAAACAACATTAGAATAATTGGGATTCCAGAAGAAGAAAAAAGAGAGAGGGGAGCAGAAGGTATATTGGAGAGAATTATTGTAGAGAATTTCCCTAATATGGCAAAGGGAACAAGCATCAAAATCCAGGAGGTGCAGAGAACACCCCTCAAAATCAATAAGAATAGGTCCACACCCTGTCATCTAATAGTAAAATTTACAAGTCTCAGCGACAAAGAGAAAATCCTGAAAGCAGCCTGGGACAAGAAGCCTGTAACATAGAATGGTAAAAATATTAGATTGGCAGCAGACTTATCCACAGAGACCTGGCAAGCCAGAAAGAACTGGCATGATATATTCAGAGCACTAAATGAGAAAAACATGCAGCCAAGAATACTATATCCAGCTAGGTTATCATTGAAAATAGAAGGAAAAATAAAAAGCTTCCAGGACAAACAAAAACTGAAAGAATTTGCAAACACCAAACCAGCTCTACAGGAAATATTGAAAGGGGTCCTTTAAGCAAAGAGAGACCCTAAAGGTAGTAGAGCAGAAAGGATCAAAGAAAATATACAGTAACAGTCACCTTACAGGCAATACAATGGCACTAAATTTTTATCTCTCAATAGTTACCCTGAATGTTAATAGGCTAAATGCCCCAATCCAAAGACACAGGGTTTCAGAATGGATAAAAAAACAAAGCCCATCAATATGCTGCCTACAAGAAACTCATTTTAGACCCGAAGACACCTCCAGATTGAAAGTGAGGGGGTGGAAAACAATTTACCATGATAATGGACATCGGAAGAAAGCTGGGGTGGCAATCCTTATATCAGATCAATTAGATTTTAAGCCAAAGACTATAATAAGAGATGAGGAAGGACACTATATCATACTCAAAGGGTGTCTCCAACAAGAAGATCTAACA
Organism: Taxidea taxus jeffersonii; assembly: GCA_003697995.1. Classification (NCBI taxonomy): domain Eukaryota; kingdom Metazoa; phylum Chordata; class Mammalia; order Carnivora; family Mustelidae; genus Taxidea; species Taxidea taxus. The sequence continues at coordinate 49,094 of ML102971.1, forward strand.
ATTTTAAATATCTATGCCCCTAACATGGTAGCAGCCAACTATATAAACCAATTAATAACAAAATCAAAGAAACACATTGACAATGCAATAATAGTAGGGGACTTTAACACATCCCTCACTGAAATGGACAGATCATCCAAGCAAAAGATCAACAAGGAAATAAAGGTCTTAAATGACACACTGGAGCAGATGGACATCACTATTCAATAATGGACATCAATATTCAGAACATTCCATCCCAAAGCAACAGAATACACATTCTTCTCTAGTGCCTATGGAACATTCTCCAGAATAGATCACATCCTGGGTCATAAATCAGGTCTCAACTGGTATCAAAAGATTGGGATCATTCCTTGCATATTTTCAGACCACAATGCTCTGAAGCTAGAACTCAATCACAAGAGGAAATTAAGAAAGAACCCAAATACATGGAGACTCAACAGCATCCTTCTAAGGAATGAATGGGTCAATGAGGAAATTAAAGAAGAATTGAAAAAAATCATGGAAACAAATGATAATGAAAACACAATGGTTCAAAATCTGTGGGAAACAGCAAAGGCAGTCCTGAGAGGAAAATATATAGCAATACAAGCCTTCCTCGAGAAACAAGAAAGGTCTCAAATACACAACCTAACCCTACACCTAAAGGAGCTCGAGAAAGAACAACAAAGAAAGCCTAAACCCAGCAGGAGAAGGGAAATAATAAAGAGAGCAGAAATAAATGAAATAGAAACCAAAAAAACATAGAACAAATCAACAAAACTAGGAGATGGTTCTTTGAAAGAATTAATAAGATTGATAAATGCTTGGCCAGACTTAGCAAAAAGAAAAGAGAAAGGACCCAAATAAATAAAATCATGAATGATAGAGGAGAGATCACAACCAACAAAAAAGAAATACAAACAAATATAAGAACATACTATGAGCAACTCTATGCCAACAAATTTGACAGTCTGAAAGAAATGGATACTTTCCTAGATTTATAAACTGCCAAAACTGAACCAGGAAGAAACAGAAAACCTGAACAGACCCATAACCAGTAAGGAGATTGAAACAGTCATCAAAAATCTCCAAACAAACAAAAGCCCAGGGCCAGACAGCTTCCCAGGGGAATTCTACCAAACATTTAAAGAAGAATTAATTCCTATTCTCCTGAAACTGTTCCAAAAAATAGAAATGGAAGGAAAACTTCCAAATTTTATGAGGCCAGCATCACCTTGATCTCAAAACCAGACAAGGATCCCATCAAAAAAGAGAATTACAGACCAAAATCCTTGATGAACACAGATGCTAAAATTCTCACCAAAATACTAGCCAATAGGATCCAACAGTACATTAAAAGGATTATTCACCACAACCAAGTAGGATTTATTCCAGGGCTGCAAGGTTGGTTCAACATCCGCAAATCAATCAATGTGATACAATACATTAACAAAAGAAAGAACAAGAACCATATGATCCTCTCAATAGATGCTGAAAAAGCATTTGACAAAGTAGAGCATCCCTTCCTGATCAAAACTCTTCAAAGTGTAGGGATAGAGGGCACATACCTCAATATCATCAAATCCATCTATGAAAAACCCATCGCAAATATCTTTCTCAATGGAGAAAAACTGAGAGCTTTTCCCCGAAGGTCAGGAATACGGCAGGGATGTCCATTATCACCACTGCTATTCAACATAGTACTAGAAGTCCTAGCCTCAGCAATCAGACAACAAAAAGAAATTAAAGGCATCCAAATCAGCAAAGAAGTCAAACTATCACTCTTTGCAGATGATATGATACTATATGTGGAAAACCCAAAAGACTCTACTCCAAAACTGCTAGTACTTGTACAGGAATTCAGTAAAGTGTCAGGATATAAAATCAATGCATAGAAATCAGTTGTGGGACGCCTGGGTGGCTCAATTGGTTAAGCGGCTGCCTTGGGCTCAGTTCATGATCCCAGCGTTCTGGGATCAAGTCCCACATCAGGCTCCTTGCTCGGCAGGGAGCCTGCTTCTCCCTCTGCCTCTGCCTGCCTCTCTGTCTGCCTGTGCTCACTCTCTTTGTCTCTCTAACTAATAAATAAATAAAATCTTGAAAAAAAAAGAAATCAGTTGCATTTCTCTACACCAACAACAAGACAGAAGAAAGAGAAATTAAGGAGTCAATCCCATTTACAATTGCACCCAAAACCATCAGATACATAGGAATAAACCTAACCAGAGAGGCAAAGAATCTATACTCAGAAAACTATAAAGTACTCATGAAAGACATCGAGGATGACACAAAGAAATGGAAAAATATTCCATGCTCATGGATTGAAAGAACAAATATTGTGAAAATGTCTATGCTACCTAAAGCTATCTACTCATTTAATGTAATGCCTATCAAAATTCCATCCATTTTTTTCAAAGAAATGGAACAAATAATCCTAAAATTTATATGGAACCAAAAAGACCTCGAATAGCCAAAGGAATATTGAAAAGAAAGCCAAAGTTGGAGGCATCACAATTCCAGACTTCAAGCCTATTACAAAGCTGTCATCATCAAGACAGTATTGTACTGGCACAAAAATAGACACATCGATCAATGGAACATAATAGAGAGCCCAGAAATAGACCCTCAACTCTATGGTCAACTAATCTTCAACAAAGCAGGAAAGAATATCCAATGGAAAAAAGACAGCCTCTTCAACAAATGGTGTTGGGAAAATTGGACAACCACATGCAGAAAAATGAAATTGGACCATTTTCTTACACCACACACAAAAATAGACTCAAAATGGATGAAGGACCTCAATGTGAGAAAGGAATCCATCAAAATCCTTGAGGAGAACACAGGCAGCAATCTCTTCGACCTGAAGAAGAAGCAACTTCTTCCTAGGAACAACGCCAAAGGCAAGGGAAGCAAGGGAAAAAATGAACTATTGGGACTTCATCAAGATCAAAAGCTTTTGCACAGCAAAGGAAACAGTTAACAAAACCAAAAGACAACTGACACAATGAGAGAAGATATTTGCAAACGACATATCAGATACAGGACTAGCATCCAAAATCTATAAAGAGCTTAGCAAACTCAACAACCCAAAGAACAAATAATCCAGTCAAGAAATGGGCAGAGGACATGAACAGACATTTCTGCAAAGAAGATATCCAGATGGCCCACAGATACATGAAAAATTACTCCACATCACTCGGCATCAGGGAAATACAAATCAAAACCACAATGAGACACCACCTCACACGAGTCAGAATGGCTGAAATGAACAAGTCAGGAAATGACAGATGCTGGTGAGTATGCGGAGAAAGGGCAACCCTCCTATACTGTTGGTGGGAATGCAAGCTGGTGAAACCACTCTGGAAAATAGCATGGAGGTTCCTCAAAAAGTTGAAAATATGACCCAGCAATTGCACTACTGGGTATTTACCCTAAGGATACAAACATAGCGATCCAAAGGGGCACGTGCACCTGAATGTTTATAGCAGCAATGTCCACAATAGCCAAACTATGGAAAGAATCTAATGTCCATCAACAGATGAATGGATAAAGAAGATGTGGTGTATGTATGCAATGGAGTACTATACAGCCATCAAACGAAATGAAAGCTTGCCATTTGCGATGACGGATGGAGCTAAAGGGTATTATGCTTAGTGAAATAATTCAATCAGAGAAAGACAACTCTCATATGATCTCCCTGATATGAGGAAGTGGAGATACAATGGGGTGGGGGGTTTAGAGGGGTAGGAAAAGAATAAATGAAACAAGATGGGATCGGGAGGGAGACAGACCAAAAGAGACTTTTAATGTCATTAAACAAACTGAGGGGGGCCGGGGGGAGGGGTGTAGGGAGAGGGTGGTGGGGTTATGGACATTGGGGAGGGTATGTGCTATGGTGAGTGCTGTGAGGTGTGTAAACCTGGTGATTCACAGACCTGTACCCCTGGGGCTAATAATACATTATATGTTTATTTAAAAAATTAAAAAATTAGAAAAATATATGACTATAACAACAAAAATTTAAAAAGTTATTTAGAAAGGTATTGATAAAATAAAATAATTAAAAATGTTAAAATTAGAAAGAGGAAAAATTTTTAAAAATAGAATAAGAAAAAAAGAAAATTTAACTTTGAAAGACTAAAGATCATGGGGAAAAAGCTTTGAATTATATATATTGCTTTCCCCTACCTCTGGCATTGTGTAGTTCTCATTGCTTGGTGAACTTGGTCTAGGCTGGATGTTCTTGCTGATATTCTGGGGGAGGGGCCTGTTGCAGTGATTCTCAAATGTCTTTGCCCAAGGTGGAATTATACCGCCCTTGCCAGTGGCCAGACTAAGTAATCTGCTCGGGTTTGCTCTCGGGAGCTTTTGTTCCCTGAACGCTTTCCATAGCCTTTGGAGTATGGGAATGAAGATGGCAGCCTCCTAATCTCTGGTCCCATAGGAGCCGGGAGCTTGGGGCCCCACTCCTCAGTGTGCCCTCAGAGAAATGCAGTCAATCCCTCCCATCTCCCTTGTCTCCAGCCATGCTCCATGTTCACCCAGCCTATAACTGAGCATTTCTCTCTCTGGCACATGGTCCCATTTGGAGTCTCCAAACCCAGAAGTTTCCTGCTGCGTGATCCCACACCACTCCTCCCAGAGGAGGAAGGAGAGTCTCCCTGTATCTGCCACTTGTGGGGTCCCTGCTTTTTGAGCAGTCCCTGCTTTTTAGCAGTGGCCCAACTGTGCTGCAGATCATGGTTTAAGGTAACCCCAAGCTGAGAGCCCACTCCTCAGCTCTGTCTCTGCAGCTGGCTTCCCCTTTCTGATACCTGGGAGCTCTGCCACACTCAGACACCCCTGGTCTTTTTGTGACTCTGCAGGTCTTGAGACCACACTGTCACTGCGAGGGCTCCACCTTCTACTTAGCCTCTGGAGTGACGTCCCTCAGTGGAGCAGACTTCTAAAATTTCCAATTTTGTGCTCCGCTGCTTTCTCACTTGCCAGGAGCCTCCCCCTGCCCCTGGCCCCCCGTGGTCTATCTTCCTGAATGTTGCTTCGGATTCACTTCTCTGCACATCCTACCTTCCGAAAAGTGGTTGATTTTCTGTTCTTAGAATCGCTGCTCTTCTTCTCTCTCCTGTTGAGTTTGTAGCTATTCAGAATGGTTTGATAACTGTCTAGCTGAACTCCTGGGATCTGATCATATTTAGGTCTCTTACTCCTCTGCCATCTTGCTCCGAAAATCAGATATTCGTAAGATGTGATTTTTAATGTTTTATTAGTTCAGGTCTTCCAAGAAGCAGATACTATGACAGGATTAGATATGCAAGAGATTTATTGGGGACAACTTGCATGAGAGAAAAAGATGAGGAAGCTGGGGAAAGCTGGGAATGTTGTCAGATCATCATGCAGATGCCCTATAGAGGAGGGAGAGAGAAGAAATGAAGGTTAGGTAGGAAAAGTTTTACACAATGGTGCATTTCTAAGAAAGTGTCTACAAAGCCAGCCAGGAATCTTTGAGCCAACAGTCATCCACTAGAGGAGCCCTATGTCTCCCAAGAACTGGCTGCCTTATTGTCCTTCTGTGTTCAGCGGTTTTCTGGGAGCAGGTCTTGAGAAGTGTGGACTCCCTGGTCAAACACAAAGATGGATTTTGGAGCCCTGCAACCACTGAGGCTCTTGGTCAATCAGAATTCCTATAGTTGGAGATATGAGAGGCCATGTTTTCACAGTGACCACAATGGCTTGGAACTCTTGATGCAGTAAGGAACTCTTTATTACTTCTGTAGATTTGCAGCTAAACATATTTTCAGTACATAGGATGTGCTTGAAATAATGAAACAATAAAAAGTGCATTGGGAATCTTAAATACATTTCAAGTTACTTAGTCTTCAGTATGCTTTGGTTATTAGCAAATTCTGACATTTTACAGAAAAATAAAATTCTTAACTCAGTAAACTAAAAATATATAGGAAATTGTTTCAGAGAAAAATCAAGAGTTCTTTTACACACAGTTTCTAATGAACAGACGTTTGAGTAAGGTCATAGTTTGCTGGATTGTCGAGGTTAAATTCAAAAGACTTCCTCAGAAGAATCACATTTAACAAATTGTTGATGCTGCATATCTTGTGAGAAAGAACATATAAAAGTTTGTTGTGTAGAATAGAGCATATCTAATTTATAGAGGTTTTAAATGACAAGCCTTTTCTAAATTCCAGAAGGCTTTTTAAATTTGCATTCTTATAAATAAACCAGTCTCTCTTAGAAGCAACCTCAAGTCTAATAAATAAATAAAACCCAGCTGTTATTTCATATAGCTTTTTTTTCATACCAGAAAGAAATTATTCAAGATAATATATAGTAGAACTTATAGAAAGCCATGCTATTAAAATCTACATGATATGGTTTCTCTGCTCAGTATCTGCTCTACTTATCATCCCCTATGCTCAACCACATGTTCACCACTTTTTCGTATTTTTGGATCTTTTTTTCTCCTGGGTTTCACCTTTTGAAAAATGCCTTTATATTTTCTCCCCAACCATATGCATCCATTACTTCCTTGAAGGTACCTTGAGCTGGTAGACTACCCTTTTTCCTGAAGGCTTTCCTAAAAAACTGTTCTCTCAATATTCCCTTAGAAGCTACAAAAATAAGAGGAAATAATGTCATTGGGTACTTGTATCCCTTTAACTCCTATCCAGGTAGATTTGACGCCATGCTAGGCACTTGATCATAGGTTTCCTTTCCTTAAACTTGTTTTATGTTTTGTCACCTGTAGTAGATTGGAAACTCTTCAGGGAAACAGATTACACTTTGGTTCCTTCAGTATTCCCACTCATGCAGGAGAGCCTCAACAAATGCTTTATTTCTGCTTGTTTTGTTTCCTATTTAAGATCTCAGTAAGTATTTATGACAAGAAAACCCAAGTGTGAGGGTTTTTTTAATTCATGTGATCTCACTACCTATGCATAGACAGCTTCTTTTAATTATTTCTATTTTTATTTTTATGGTAGGATTACCTCCATAACTAAAATGCATTTACCTCTCTTTCTTGATTGAAAGTTTTAGACAATATCTACTGATTCCCCATTATGATATATGAAGATCTAATAATAACATATCATTATTTTTACTAATTGCTCTCCTTTTTCCATTATTTTATGCTGATTTTGCTAATTTAAGTCTTTTGTTGATTATATTTTTAACTTTAAAAGAAAGTATGTATTTCTTGGTTTCTTATTCCATCAACTTCAGTAAGCACCTTGATTAACCCTATGTGAGAATTTTAAAGCCTGAAACTTTCTTCTATTTTTCCTTCTCTCATTCCATTGGTCACCTTCTAATCATTATTTTTTATGTTCTCAGGATTCTAAGGATTTGTATTTTGCATTGTAACCATAACCAGGGCTTTCATGCTTGACCCCTAAGTTGATTCTAAAAGTTAGAATCCAAGTAGATTGGGGTTACTATGGCAGTGTTGATGTTAGTCATGGATGAACTGAGTGATATGATTACATTTTCTTCTCTAGAGCACCAATGCCATGAAGCTTCTTTTGTCACTCGAAGAAGAGGATTTCTACTATAAAGTCAATCATATTCTTTTTTTTTTTAAGATTTTATTTATTTATTTGTCAGAGAGAGAGAAAGGGAGCAAGCACAGGCAGACAGAGTGGCAGGCAGAGGCAGAGGGAGAAGCAGGCTCCCTACTGAGCAAGGAGCCCGATGTGGGACTCGATCCCAGGACACTGGGATCATGACCTGAGCTGAAGGCAGCTGCTTAACCAACTGAGCCGCCCAGGCGTCCCAATCATATTCTTTTAAAATTACTTCTGATTGCTTGAAATTATGCCACATTTTTTTTTTTTTTTGCTCATATCGGCTTTGTATCCAATCTCCATCCTTTTTTCTACAGCTTTTCCTTTACTTCTTTGTTTTCTTATTGACAATGGAATATATGTTTATTGCAGTCTGAAGATTTTCACCTACTCCATTATAAAATCTATTTATGTTGTCACCTTTTTTCTCCATTGACCTCCCTCTTGGATTCATCTTGGAGTCAAACTGTTTTGACAACTGACATGATCACTGGCCGGTCAAAGAAGAGGCCCTTGATAACCACCAGCTGGGGCATTCTAGCTGCACAGACGAACAGCCCAGCTTACCAACTTCATTGTGAATGATTGGTTTCCCAGGCAGCAGGACATCCATCACAGTAGGAATCCTCCTTTCTGTTCTCCTTTTTCACTTCCCTGACTTCTTCTGTTTGTATTTCACTTTTTTAGATTACACCTTTAGCTTCTTCTGAAGAGAATTTGGAAATTAACTTTATATGAATGAAACGTCTTTATTTTCTCTTCATTCTGGATTGATCATTTGGCTGAGAATGGAATCTTGGGTTGAAAATATTTCCCTAGAATTTTGAAAGCATTACTCCACTTTTGACCTTACTGGTTGCTGATGAAAGAAGTCTGGTGCTTTCTGAATTCCTGTTCCTTTGTAGAACTGTGTGTGTGTGTGTGTGTGTGTGTGTGTGTGCCTTTCCTTTTACTCAGTCTTCTGAGAAATTTTCTCAGCTTCATATTCCAACCCTTCAGTTGACTTTATTTTGACTCTATATTTTTAAATTTAATTTCTTTTCAGTGTAACAGAATTCATGGTTTATGCACCACACCCAGTGCTCCATGCAATACGTGCCCTTCATAATACCCACCACCAGGCTCCCTCAACCTCCCACCCACTGCCCCTTCAAAACCCTCAGATTGTTTTTCAGAGTCCATTGTCTTTCATGGTTCATCTCCCCCTCCAATTTCCCTCAACTCTCTTCTCCTCTCCATCTCCCCATGTCCTCCATGTTATTTGTTATGCTCCACAATTTACTATATATTTTTAAAACACAAGAGTTTTTTATTGTACCCCCCCCATTTGTTCCTTTTTCTTAATATTGGTTCTTGTGCCATGGATATAGATGCTTCTTGAATCCCTTTGGGCATATTAGTTACAGTTCACCAGTCTTTGGACTACACTTTGAGAATATTGGTAGATATCACTTAGAACAGTGCCTGGCAGACAAGGTATTAAAGAAATGTGGAGTCTGACACATATTTTCCTTAGAATGAAATTTGAAAACTACCATGATCATTCACAGATAGAATAATTAGCTATTTATCTCATCAAAAAACAATAAGGGAACTTTGCTAGTATCTCACAGTGCAAGTTTTGTTATTTTTCAGTTTGGCAAAATCCCATAAACTCCCATGATTTATTCAAAAGAAAACAATCACTGAAGTTGCCAATGAGATAATAGCCAAAACTGTTGTAGACCTCTACTTCTTGCCAGCACTTACCTGTCCTAGTTCTCTTCCTGAGAGCCCCATCCTGAGGTTTCATGCCCGCTGATGCTAACTAACACTCTAAAATCTACAAATCCTTGTATATTTTAATAGTGAGATGGGTAATGAGTTATAAATCATTATCTGTCTTCCATTGTACGTCCCTCAGAGTTTGGAAATAATCTCTCCATCTCTGTTCACTGATGAAAGGCAAGACTTTTGCAATGCTATTGAGCAGATACTAGCTCCTGAAAACACTGCGGCATAACCAGGCACTGGTCAGCCCCCTTCTCTAGGCACTCAGGGTTCCATGGTTCTCTTCTTGAACACTTTTTCTTCTGAGGACAAAACCCAGCCAAACCCTAGCTCAATGTCTATTGCCAGTTCACCTCTGGTTCCAGCCAGCTGCAGTTTCCAGAAGTCACATTATGGCTCTGTCCCTCAGTTTCATTCCAGGCCATCCCAGAATGACCTAATTTCTAAATGGAGCTCTTACCATCTTCTCACTGTGCTCCCAGAATAGTACTTTATCCTTCCCTGTGGAGATCATCTTCTCTCAGATCTCTATCACTCAGTTTACATAAGCCTGATTAGGCTACACCATAATTTAATTTGGTTAGAGTCTCTGTGATCTTTCTGCGTCATAACAGCTCTGTTTCCTCATGGGACCTACTTGCTTGTCTTTCCCAGGATGCCATGTTGGTGCAGGGCACTGACTGGGACAACTTTATAGAGCCTGCTCTAGCCTTGCAAATCTTCAGTCTGTAAGTTCTACCTTGCCCAATTCCTATGATAAAGAGTGCCAAACACACATGAGTTATGTTAGTCCACATAACTCCTTAGTTTGTCACTTACTCACTTTTTAAAAAAACTTTTTTCAGTGTTCCGGGATTCATTGTTTATGCACCACACCCAGTGCTCCATGCAATACATGCTCTCCTTAATACCCACCACCAGGCTTACCCATCCCCCCATCCCTCTCCCCTCCATAACCCTCAGTTTGTTTCTCAGAGTCCACAGTCTTTCATGCTTTGTCTCCCCTTTCAGTTTACCCCAATTCACTTTCCCTTTCCTTCTCCTAATGTCTTCTGTGTTATTCCTTATGCTCCACAAGTAAGTGAAACCATATGATAATTGACTTTCCCTGCTTGACTTATTTCACTCAGCTTAATCTCCTCCAGTCCCATCTATAGTTAGGTATTCATCCTTTTTGATGGATACGTAATATTCCACTGTATATATGAACCATATCTTCTTTATCCATTCGTGTGTTGAAAGGCATTTAATTTTCCAAATTCTTATGGTAACATTTTTCCTTTGTATTTAACAATTGTGTTAGAATGAGTAGGTCAGTTGCTTTCTTGCCATTTCCAATGAGTTCACCTTGTCAGATTTGGGTCATTTCAATAGATCTGATCTAAATATCTTGTTACTTTTTCTCTGCTCCATCCAATTTACACACTACTGCCATATTAACTTTATTAATTTGCTGCATGAATTCTCAGATCTGTGATGAAGAACCTACAGTGACTCCCTATGGCATAACAGATGGAGTCCAAGAACCATTGCCTGATGATTAAGCTACATCATTAAGTCAGCCACTAATTCCTACACTCTAGGCTAATTCAGTTATTTAGTCACATGTCCTTAATTACTGTGTTTAATTTTGCTCATATTGTTATATGTCTTCTCCTTTTCTACTGATTCGATTTTTATGCACCCTCCAAAGCTCAGTTCAGATGTTCTCTTTATGACAACCTTACTTGATTGTGTTGACTGAAAGCAATCTTTCCCTCTTTTGAACTCCTACTTTATTTACTATAATTTCCTTTTATTTGTTATTATACTTATCTTCTCTCTTTGTGGTATTATCTCCTTGAGGGCAGGGGTTGACCCTTCATGCATCAGTGTTAACTTATAGTGGCTTACACAATATCTTTCATATGGAAGACACTCAAAAAATAGATAGTAAATGAATTAATTATTGATTATTATATACTAAGGAAGAACCAAGAAAGTAACTATTAAGATGGTCACTTAATGAAGTAGGTTTGTGAAAGTCTGAACTAAGGCAAGGACTGAAATGGGGCTACTCTTGACAAACAGATCCTAATTCTTATGATGCTGAACAATAGACTTTAACATCCCCCCTTCCAATAATTTATCTTAAACTATTTATTTACAGATATCTTTCAGAAATCTTTAATGTATGTATGCAAATAATGGTATTTGGACTGAAGAAAATTAGAAATACCTGTTTTATCTCTGAATCTTTACCAAATCTATGCTTAAGACAGTTGACCTAATAATTTATTCACATTGTAGTCCATTTTATCACCATTAAAATTTATATTTCATAGATTGCAAAAACATGAAGAATATATACATAATGCAAGTGAAAAAAGTAGGATAAAAATTGTATATACAGGGGCGCCTGGGTGGCTCAGTGGGTTAAAGCTGCTGCCTTCGGCTCGGGTCATGATCCCAGGGTCGTGGGATCGAGCCCCGCATCGGGTTCTCTGCTCTGTGGACAGCCTGCTTCCTCCTCTCTCTCTCTGCCTCTCTGCCTATTGTGATCTCTGTCTATCAAATAAATAAATAAATAAATTGTATATACAGTTTAATTGTGATTGTTTTTTTAAAATATGCATAAGAAAAGATTTGAGGGAAAGATAGAAAAACCTCCAAAATGTTAATGATTAGTGTAGTGGGCTTAATGATGGGTGCCTTTTTCTCTGTTACAGTATTTTGCATATTCTGTGTTTCCTTTAGTGGATACAGGAAGCTTTACTGTATTTAAAAAAATGAATTGAAAAGGGAAGAAAAAATATCTAGTAGAAATCTAATTCATTGGTAGCTATACATTGATTAGTCCACTGACTTGGGATGGTAGAGAGTGGTATCCCTCAGGGAGGAGTATAATATTTTGCTTTAGATCTAGTTTTCATTAAATTAGCCATGGAGGCATCTCAATAAGTAATTGATTGTCATTCACATATATAAAAAATATTTTGACATATGTTAGGTTTTTGCGAAACAGTTGGGAAATACTGAGTTCTCCCAAAAATTAAATTTATAATACTGGATGCTGTAGAAAAATATGGATTAAATTCAGAAGCAATTTTGCACAACTATCTAGAATAATTTGAAGTGGAGTGGATAAGTAAATCACTCCTGTCTAGAGAATTATGCTTTATGATTTGAGAGTATAAGAAAGCCCAACTCCAACCCATGCTAGGGAAATGTACTTTACTTTGTTGAGGTCCAGCTTTCAGATGTGCTCTTTTATAGGTTTTTGGATTATGTAGTTATTGATGATGAATCATAGGAAAAATGAACAGCTAAAGAGTCAATGCACCTTTTTAGAAAAGAGAAAGGAAATTAGGTCCCACTTACGATTGTCATTTTTATTTATGTTAACTTTCTCTTTCCCTTTCAAAGTCTCCTATTCACACAAGGGTTATTGAAAGCCAAAAAGTACATGTAACAATGATCAAATACAATAGAAGTGAGTGCTGAATTTTATGGCAAGAATAAGGCAGCTTTTTAATATATGAAAATAGTGTTTCTGCATATGATCAGCTATTCTAATTGTGGTGCTTGACATTCAGTGTTAATCCACCAGCTCTAAAGCTTATTAAAAATGGCAGCAGACATATTGGCAGCATAGAAGCAGGTCAGAAATTGTCGAAAACAATGAGAGCTTTATGATCAGCCATGAAATTGTGGTTATTTTAGGAATCTGACTTGTGCATGGAATCCACAGGTGTACAATCAATAGTCCACGACTAGTGCTCACAATTGCACACAATCCCAGCAGTACATTTCAGAGATCCCAAGCGAACCTTCATTTGTTGTTTTTCCCTTTGTTCTCTTTTTCATCCAGATCTGAGGAGTCTCTCCCCTGCTACCCAGTGGAATTAGCAATAGAATTCACAATAAAGAAAAAAATGTCAGATTTTCCTCCTAAAAGAAGGACACAGATTAAAGAGACTATGAAGATAGAGACCTGCAATCACTTTGTCATTAGTGAAAGTTTTTTGCAAATTCCCTTAAGGAAGGGTATAAGGCCATGGGAATTATTGATGTTTTCAGTTCCCTATCTAGATTCATCTAGGAGCCACCCCTAAACTAATTCCTTAATTATCCAAATGCTCACGGGAAAATGAGAAATACTCAATGGTGTAGAAGTGGCTGAAGGCATAAAGAGAATTATCAGATTTGGTATGGCCATTTTCTTCTCCTACTCATTAAATGAATGAGACCTGAGGAACTCCTCATTCATGTTTCCCAGTTATAACCCTAAGCTTTGTGGCATGTATGTTCTGACCAGAGAGTCATTTCTTTCCTGAACTAACTTAGTAATGCCTATGCCTTCTGCTGAAGAAAGAGGAACCATGCAAGGGAAAAATTAGTAAATTAAAGTTGACAGTACCTTGTCACAAGTACCCATTAATGAACACCATGGAGGATTGCGTTCTTTTCATTCATTGTCTTTCTGTAATTTATATCTGATTTCCCACAGATTATGCAGCAGTATTGAATGAATATTTGTTGTAGCTATACATTTTGAGAAGCAAATAGGATTTTATAATAAATAGGTGGAAATAAGAAGAGAGAAATGAATTGTAAATTCACTTCCTTAGTGTGAATATTTCAACAGAGTAAGTGCTTTTGTAAATATGCTGTCTTTTGTCTGCTGATAGTGGTTTTCTTTGTATAAAGAGGCTTACAGATTAATATTAATTCCTGGTTATTGATGTGATTCGTCATGACATCCATAATCTCTCATTCCAATTCCAGAGATTTTGCCAAGAAAAATGGAAATCTAATCATCCAAATTTATGCAAAATATTAATAGACTTTTCAGGCTAACAAAGATTTGGGGTAATCAAATAACACTAAACAATGTATCTTTCACACACATAGTATGATACAAATATATAAAAACTTTTAAAATCTGTACAGTTACTTATAGCTGCATTTGTTTTTCTGTGGCATGTGGGAGATTCATTCCTCTTGCACCTGTAGAATTTGTATCGATACAAAGGAGCAAGAGGTGCATTCATTTATAAAGAAAGAATAAGTTCTACCAGCCGGGGAAACTGAAGCCCAAGAAAATGTGCAGTGTGTGTATTGCTTTACGTAAAGTATTATAATAATTATTTACCATCTTTTAAAATATCCCCTCAAATTAAAAAATATAGAGGTAATATACTATTAAAAATATTTGGCTTAAAGTATAACCGGTTCATCTCTTCTTCCTCAATCAGGTGCAACATAGAATACTTAAGTTTCATAGTCCTTAGTTAATTACTACATTTTCTTTGGAGAATTAGCACTTCAAGGATTTTCCACTGTTTGATATCCCTGCCAGAAATATAGTTCAACTCACTGAAATTGGGAAGAGCAATAGTAGAACAAAGGGATGAAGATGTATATTTGAGACACCTCTTGAGGACCTTGAATGTGAAGTAGGAAATTTACTTTTACTTTATTCTCCAGGTAGCAGGGTAAGGGTTAGGAGCAGAGAATTAAAGTTAACCAGATGCTTTGTTTGAATTCTGGCTTTATTATTAATTTGGCTCTATGATCTGCAATACTGTCAACTGTAAAATGGGGACAATACTCCTCTTAGATTGTGATGAGGAGGATAAATTATATAAGGTAATATAAGGGAAGATTTGAAAACTGCCTGGAACTTAGGAAGAGCTTGATAAATGATAACAGTCACTAATGAGAAGCCATAGGAGGATTCTGAGCATTGAAGTAACATGATTACACCTATAATTTAGGAAATCATTCTGGTGATCACTGGTTAAAAAAAAAAATATATATATATATATGTATATGTGTATATATATATATGTATATGTGTATATATACATATATATGTCATTCTGATGAGTGATGTTGATAGTTGAAGAGGCTATAAATGTGAGGGACAGGGGTTTTATGGGACATCTCTATACCTCTTTCTTAATTTTGTTGTAAACTTAAAATTTCTCCAAAAAAATTAAAATCTTAAAAGTTAATTAGGGCATTTCAAGATAGCGGAAGAGAAGAGAGTTTCAAGGATATAAAGTTCTGAGGAAAAATGGTGTAGGATGACTCCAAAGAACTGTCACTTCAATCAGCTATATCCTTGGAAACTTCAGTTGTCTTTACAAGGGATTGAGGAATGAGTTGGGGGTGAACAAAAGGAAACAAGTAGGAAATATTGTTTCAAGCTGTTTGGTAGTGAGTGGATGACAAGAAATGTTTTTATTCTGAGGAAGTTTGGTTTATTTATTCTACGGGAAGTGTATACATTCAATCTCATTGGATTAATTGTTTTGAAGTATCTTTTGAATCAGAGTTCAATGATTTTCCTTGTATTATTTTTTTTCTCCCTTATTTCTCAGATGACTCCATAGATGAAAGTCAAGATAGGTTTTGTTTAATACAGGTATACATACAAGAGGCCTCACATGGTCTCTCCCATTGACGCCAATGATTATTTCAATGACTCTGCATTTCTCCACCTTCCTCTTCCTTCTCTTCATTCCCATTAGGTGTTCTACTTCAGTGAGAAAACACAAGCCATCAAAGATGCTGACCTTTTCCACTTTTCACCATCAAAGCTAAAAACGTATGTGTCTTTGAGTCTTCTGGTGTTTCCATTCCCCTTTTCTCAGTGGACAGGCCAACCCCTACACCTGCTGTGCTGGATTTCTCTTCTCCCTCCTTCTCAAGAACCTGTGCTATGAATCCTTTCCTTATCTCGCATATAGGCAAGTTCACATTGACCCCTTTCATATCAGTCATCAAGCAAGCTCAGGTCTCAACCAAACTTTTTTGTTCCTTGTATCCCTCTAGCTTCTTGTATAGAGAGGTTGATGTTAATTCCATAGCTTCATAAAGTTTGGCCAACTTTTCACAGATAATACCACTCTTTGCTGTCTGCCTTTGCTTAAAATGTCTATGCTTAGAATATTCTTTCCTGCCCCCAACTTCTCTACCCCCTCAAGCTTCTTTATACTCATCTTTTCAGTCTTAAATATCACTTCTTCAGAAGTCTTTTCTCAAACTTAAGTTCGAAGCTTTTCTTTATTATACCTACTATACTTCTAGTCACTTCTTGTTCTTTCCTAAGAGGGTATAAATTTCACAAAGGAGAGGTAATATGTTCTATTCATTCTTATATAATGAATACTGCATATGGCCTGGCATAGAGTTAGCATTCAGAAAAATTTTGTTGAATATTCATTGCAGATTCTTATTAATAGATTCTTTAGTACATATATTATAATGTAATTTATCAAAAGAATAGATTTAGATTCAATTGATTTTTACATTAATTGATTTTTATACATTTGTTTTAGGAGTAAAGCAAGGGATATTTTCATATAAAGTCATTTTTCTCACTGAACACAATTATAATTTCAAATATGTTTCCACTGAAAAAGTGTTGACCTCAACATATGATATAACCATCCTTAATATTTCTATATTTACTTTAACAAGCATTATCTCTTTGCCATATGTATTTAATTTTTCAGTTTGTGTATTTAATTCTCCTATGCCACTACAAACTTAGTCAACGAGACACATAATGCCTATGTATACACATACTAAGATATAGAACAGAATCATTTCAAAATCCACAAGTTTCCTCATGACTTGAGAGCCACTGACTCTGCCTTCATCCCAAGATTTTTAGGAGAGCAGCTCATTTAGAAGAGCCAAGCAAAATGCCGGGGGGTGGTGGGGGAAGAGTATGGTAACAGGAGGGGCCCCTAAAGTGACAGCTAAAAGGTCAGGGTCTTGATCCTAACATGGTCATTGATTGTCTGTGTGATCCTGGATAAGTCATTTGATGCCCTTGAATCTGCTTCATTTGCAATATTAGTGTAAATGATTTACACTTAACTTTTATTTATTTATTTTTTTTAAGATTTTTTTTAAATTTATTTATTTGTTAGAGAGAGAGAGAGCGAGCACAGGCAGACAGAGTGGCAAGCAGAGGCAGAGGGAGAAGCAGGCTCCCCGCCGAGCAAGGAGCCCAATGTGGGACTCGATCCCAGGACTCTGGGATCATGACCCGAGCCGAAGGCAGCCGCTCAACCAACTGAGCCACCCAGGCGTCCCTACACTTAACTTTTAATTGAGAGTAAATTTACCTCAAAAGTGTACTGTGCACTTAAGCCTATATTTCTTAAGCATTGTAAGGGGTACTTAGAAGATAGGATAGTCCTTGCAAAAAACAGCTGATCTTCTTCATATGGACCCAAAACAAAGCATTCTAAAATTAAATAAGACATGCTGTTGTACTTGAAATGATTAAGTACCTAATGAACAGACGAGACCATCAGTGCTATAAAGTTTAGAAAAAAGCAAAACTTGTCATTAAATGGTAAGACCTCTTCTCTGTCAATAAAATAAAAATGAGATTGAGTTTAAAGCATCTATTTATGTACTTGCATGTAGAATATACTCATGAATATGTGTTGAATAAATAAATGAAAGACTAGATGAGTGAATCAATGAATCAGAATGTTTAAAATATTAATCACACCTGCAGAAATATTTCTAAGTGTTTTATAAGTGTATATGTGTGTATATACATACATACACAGTATATGTATGTGTGTTTATGGATCTTTCTCGTAAATACAAAAATAGAATTTCACATAAGGAGAAAATAAATTTTTGAGAAATATTTCTGACTTTATTAACTACTTGAAATATATTAGAGTTTTTATATTATACCCTCCACCAAAATATGTTCCAAATGATTTAAAGATTAAATGATGCCATAAATAAAAGAAAATATATGTGAATATTTATATTTAGTGCAGTGAGAATACATTTTCTAAATTGTATCTAAGACCGGAGGTAAATACCATAAAGGAAAATACTGATAGATATGACATATTAAAATTTAAACTGCATTGTATCAAAAACTTTCATAAGAAATATGCAAATGAAAAATTGGGGCCATTTTGCAACAGATTTAACAGAGATAATAGTCTTAATATAAGGAACTCTTTCAAATAAATAATTAATAAGAAAGAGACTTGCCACCTAAAGATTTTTTTAAGTAAAGGCAAAGGACATAAATTTAAAAATTTACAAGAAAAAAAGGAAAGAGGAAAGCAATAGGTCAATAAACATGTGAAAAGCTGTTCTACTTCATCAGTTCTTAGAAATTCAGATAAAAACAAAATATTTTGTGTTGACAAGGGTGTGAAGAAATGGTCACTCACATTCCCTGCTAGTAGGAGTATAATTGTGATCTTTTTGG
Organism: Taxidea taxus jeffersonii; assembly: GCA_003697995.1. NCBI lineage: Eukaryota > Metazoa > Chordata > Mammalia > Carnivora > Mustelidae > Taxidea > Taxidea taxus. The sequence continues at coordinate 67,676 of ML102971.1, forward strand.
CAAATAATTTAGCAAGACCGTAAGTATTAACAGATTTTACAATGTGTTTACCCATTAATCCAGCAATTCCACCTTTAGAAATGTAACTTAAGGAAATAATCAGAAGTGTAGGCAAAGATAAATATACAAACATAGTCACCTAGGATTTATTTATAATTAGAAAAAATCAGAAATGGCTACCATAAGCATTTTGTCCAGGGCAGATGAAAAAAGTATGCAGAAATTTTTACAATCTTTTGTTAAAAGCAACTTGGTAATTTGCATCAAGAATTATATTTTTTAAATATTTATACTCTTTGACATATTGATTCATTTTCTAAGAATTCCTCTTAAAGAAATAATTGGAAACACAGATAAAGCTAAATTTATGAAGATATTGCAACACTCAACCAATTTATAACCCAATGCTGGTTTATAAGCATTGGGTAAGCAAATGGTGAGGTCATAAAGTAGAAATGTATGTGGCCATTATTCATGTTATTTACAAAATGTTTTCAATATCTTGGAATCTTGGACATGTGCAAATATCAAATGCTAAAGTGAGACAAGTGACTGTGTTTCAGGGTTCAAACCAGCATTTCCCCACTGTCTACTATGACTTCTCTAAGCTTCATTTTTCTAATTTATAAAAGTGGACATACTTGTGCATTCCTTACAGGGATGCCATGAGGATTAAATGAAATACTGAGCATAAAGTACTTAGCACAATGCACATACCACTCAATAAAAACTATTAATTTTTTAATGGGGCACACAATTCCATAAAAGGATAGTTGCAACTGTCTGAATATACAGCGAAAGTCATTTACTGCAGCATTAATAGTAGTTATCTTGGAATGTTGCAACTGTATGATTTTTTTTCTACTTTCATAATTTTTTTCTACTTTCATAATTTTTAAAGTATATTGGTTTTGTGTTTGGTCTCATTTCATTTCCAAATGGTAGAGAGCAGACAACAGATTCTAAAAAGAAAATGTAAATCAGACAGGCAGCCGCCTCCGCCAGGCCGTGGGCCACTAGGACAGAGCTACTGTCAGCCAGCACCATCTGCCTCGCAGCGAGTAGTCAGAGTCCTCCTGGCTGACGATGTGGAGCCTGATGGCCAGAGCAGTGGTTCTGCAGTTGTGATGTGTCTGAGTCAACTGTGGAGCTTGAGGACAGCAGAAATGCCAGGGCCCCACCTCCAGAGATTTTAATTTGGTAGGACTGAGGTGGGATCCAAGTGCTTGAATTTTTAATAACTACTCCACTGTGATTCTCACTCACACCAAAATTTGAGAACCCTTGGGAGAGAGCACGGTGTTAATAAGGCCAAAGTTTCAGACAGCATCCCTAAAGGACTTCTGTAGTTAGCCGTTCATGTGCCTGCAGGCTGCACGCCCGTTTGTTGCCATATGTCTAACCAAGGCTGGGCCAGTTGGGAACAGGAACGGAAAGGAGCAAATAATCTCCTCCCTTCTCTCTCCGCTCCATTCCACACTCTGTTAAAGAAATCACCCTGAACATATGCCCTGTTATGGGTGAGTCAGTAATAGCACCTGTGCAAGACAGTCAGAGGGCATATTTTAAGAAGAAATGAGACCTTGACTGCTGTATACGGTGGTCGAGGAAGATTAGATGAAGCAGGTGATCTGAAAAGTCCTCAGTTTAATGGGGTCATGTATAAGAGGGCAGGTTACTTCTGCTTCTCCAACAGTGTTACAGAGATGAGTGAGAGTTCAGGGTTGTTTTGTGTTCATTTGGAATCCCTCAGTCTTTTCCTTATGTTTTCACGGTATCATTTACTTATCCGTTGTTTTATAACATTACCTTAAAACATAATATGCTACGGGTATGAGTTCACCTGAAGTTCGTGGTGTTCCAGCATATAAAATGAAGTTGACCTCCTGGGAGTCAGAAGTTTTTTCATCCAAAATAGTATCAACCTAAGTGCACCTAATAAGTGAAATCTTTGCAACACTCAGACATCTGATTTAACTTGCCCTTTTGCAAAATCCATTCATGTTTGCTTTTGAAAATAACTTTTAATTAAAATCATCCTGTGGATTCTACACTGTGTTCAGTTTTCAGTGTCAGGAAGCAGTTGTATAATTTACATTAGAGTTCATTGGGATGTGCAGGAAGGATCATTTGCGCTCTCGCCTTTTTAAAATGGAGCCCAGTGGAGTGAGTTGTATCATTTTGATTTTCCTGTAGGTCTCACTCAACCTTGTTCCTTTTCTTCTGGTTCCCTTTAGATGTGATTATTTTAAGCTTCATTACCTGTACTTTTGGTCCATTCTTTTGGTTCATACATTGTGGATGTGGATATCTCCATCTGTGCTTCATATTAGCAGGTGCTTTTGCTTCTATAATGGATTAAATAATCCAGTTTCTTCCATGGTTGGAAACATCAGAAAACCTTGCTGTTTTTATCACTAGTTTTCCTGTGCCGTAACCAAGGTGCCTCTGATGGTAATGCTGTTGAAGCCTGAAGGGAGCAGTGGATATGTGGTGTAAGTACAAAGAGAATAGTCCTTGATATCTACCCTAATTCACTTTTGCCCCTCTTCTCTGAATAACAATTATGAGAACACTCTATCCATCTTTAAAATGGAGTTGAGAATATGGATTGTGCAGGTTTGCTTGTAAATCAAGTGATAATTTTTATAAAGAAGCAGGGATATAGCAGGCATTTAATGAATTGTATCAATGAATTGTAATGAACTGTATTATGAATACATTTAAAGTAGATATGAATCTATAAAGTGCATAGATGACACAAAGCAGAAAAAACTACCTAATACGAGAGATAACAGAATTGCGATTAAAACTTGTTTCAATGAGTATTACATTTAATAAGTACAAAGAAACAGTATTCAGTTTCGGCCCCCAAAGTGGGCTACCAGTTGCCTAATTCAGACTTTAACATCTTTGTTCTACTATACTTTACTGCAGTATTTGCCCCCGTCAACCACTTTCACCCTCTCAGAACTTCCTACTCTCCTAACTCATTCTCCTTATTTTCTTCTAATCCCCTTGGCTTATCCATCTCTGTCTCCTTTATATTCTTATCTCCTTCAGTTCACCCTCTCAATGGTGCCATTACCTAGGTTTCATTTTCAACCTGCTGATCTTTCCAATTTATATAATCTGCTTCCATGAATTTGACTATTAATTCAATGGTGAACACCAGATTCACATATCCAATTGCTAAGTATCATCCAGTAATCTTATACCAACATTCTAAAAGCAAACCCATTGAATTTGCATAAAACTTCTGCCTTCGGTGAATTGGCCATTTTGGTGAATGGTATCAATATTTATTCCGACATACAAACCAGAAATCTAGAGTCTTCAAATCTACTTACTGCCCCTACTACTCACTCAACAAACCAACTCCTGTGATTTTATTTCTTTAATATAGCATGCCTATATCTCTTCCTTGATCATTCCCCTGCCTCTTCTATAGTTTGTGCCTGTCATGATTCCTACCTAGATCCAGTGGATGCTTCACTGGACTTCACTGGCTCCTCGCCACACTGCTCCTAAACCTGCCGTTAAAGTTGAGTATAGATTGGATATTGAGGTAGAGACACCACTATTTAGATTAGATACACCTATATTTGCCAGTTTCATCTCTTATGGGCACATTATTCAACTTATTGCAGATGTTTATGAAATAAGGATAACAATGTGCATATCATCAGGTCATTGACACATTACATTTAGAAATGTATGTGATAGGTAGGAACCTCAGTGAACGTTATCTACTGTCATTAACTTTCCATGCAAATTTGACTGTGCCATTTTCACTTTAATGATGCCCAATAACTTCAAAGATAAAATTCAGTCTCATCTGCTTAGTTGACCAATTCTCTGATGGCCTGGCCTGGCTTTAGACTCTTCTTTCATCATTGCTCATCTTACACACTTCACATTACACTACCCCATTTCTAAGCTATGTCCTAGACTCATAGCCATCTTAGGTTTCTTGCCTCTCTGTCTGTCCTTATATATGCTCTTCCTGCACTTGGAAGACACTCTTCCACAGTGACTGTGTTCTCTCCCAACAGAGCTCATCGATCACCTCACTTATAAATATTTCTTTGGTCTCATCTAGGTGACCATCCATTCTGGTTTATCAAGGATAGTCTTAATTTATAGCTGTTGTCTCCCTGTGATTAATATTTGCACCACCCTTTACTCTTGGGGCATTAGATGTTTCATTATATGTCACCCTACCTGAACTCCCCTTGTTCCCAGGTCAAGCTAAGCATGCCTTGTTTTCTGTTTCCACATACTTCTGCACTCCTTTCTGCATTAGATTTATCACAGTGTTTCATAAAGTCTCATTATTTTACAAATTTTCACTTTTCTCTCTGTCACTGGGCCGTGAGCTCCTTGAGAGAATGAATTTCATCTCATTTTTTCTCATATCATTTATTCCTAGCACAGTGCCTGGAAAATACAGTGTTTTATACTAAATATGGCATTCTACCTTTCTCACTCCATTAAATTACCTATGAAACACTAAATAAAGACCCCTCAGCAGTGTATGTAAAAATTAATGAGAAATAAGTTGAGTCTCTGTTGTGCTTAAAACACTAGTGGGACACCATAGAGAATGATATTCATTGACCCTGTTGCCCTTCCTGTCCACGTTTTGTTTTGTGCTATAGAACCAGTCACCCACTTCTCCATTCAGCTCCCTCTCCTACACTTACCCTTTGCCACCTGCCATTAAACTCTGTATTAAAGACATATAAATGCTAATTAGTTTTTTTTTCAGTCACTGACCAGGCCTCCAAACTTTATTCACCATGTCCTGCTGAGTAATTATAATGACAGCTAGCATTTATTGAGAGCTTACCATATGCTAGTTCATCCTAAGCACATTTTATATACTATGTCATTTAATAGCATGAGGGCTAAATAGTATCTTTTGTGCTATATACACCATTCTGAACTGATGGTTCCTCCTCTGAGCACCCCTGGACTTTTTTCTTTTCTTTTTTTTTTTGTAATATTTTATTTATTTTTCTGAGAGAAAGAGAGAAAGAGAGAGAGAGTACAAGCAAAGAGAGAAGCAGAATCCCACTGAGCAGGCCACCAGATGCAGGGCTTGATCCCAAACCCTGGGATTATGACCTCAGCCAAAGGCAGAACCTTAACAACTAAGCCACCCAGGCACCCTGGACTTTTTCCTTGACTCGCGTCCTTAATTGATCCCTCTCTGTCCATCTCCATCAGGGGTAGAAGACAGACATTGTCTTCCTGATCTTCTTGTGCTGTGAACCAAACTATTTGCCTTCTGGAAGGGATCCTATGCCAGCATCTTATCCAAACTCTAGAGGACAGGTTTTAGGAATAGCTGCTCCAACATAAGCAACATAACCAAATGCAATCTATGCACATTTTGGGGATCTGATGCAACACACTAACTGTGAAGGATATTTTCTTAATATCAAGAGGAAATTTGAATACAGTTGTGTGATGTGAGATATTAGGGAATTATTATTAATTTCAATAGGTGAGTTAATGTCATTATAGTTACATGTTTTAAAAAAAAGTTCTCATCAGCTAGGGATACATACTGCAGCTTTAAAGATGTAGTAATGTGATGTCTGTGATATTCTCTAAAACATTGTAACAAAATTATAAAAATTAAATAAATAAAAACAAAAAAAGATAAGACAAGTAGACTGTGGTAAAAGATACAAGATGAGAAAACTATTGATAAGTGCTGCTGTTGAATGATGGGAAGAGGGTGGCTCACTATACTACTTGTCTATGTGTGTTTGAAAATTTTATATTAGGCGGCGCCTGGGTGGCTCAGTGGGTTAAAGCTTCTGCCTTTGGCTCAGGTCATGATCCCAGGGTCCTGGGATCAAGCCCCACAACGGGCTCTCTGCTCAGCAGGGTGTCTGCTTCCCTTCCTCTCTCTTGCCAACTTCTCTGCCTACTTGTGATCTCTGTCTGTCAAATAAATAAAATCTTAAAAAAAAAAAAAGAAAATTTTATATTAAACATTTAACAAGGGGCACCTGGATGGCTTAGTTGGTTAAGTGACTGCCTTTGGCTCAGGTCATGATCCCAAGGTCCCCAGATCAAGTCCTATGTCAGGCTCCTTGCTTAGTGGGGAGTCTCCTCCCTCTGAGCTGTCCCCCTCTTGTGCTCTCTCTCTCTCTCACAAATAAATAAATAAAATCTTCAAAAAAAAATTTAACAAACGACAGATCCTGGCACCCCCACTTCAGTTGTGCCAAATAAAGATCACTGGGAGTAAAGCCCTGGAATCTACATCCTGAGAAAGCTCTCCAGGTAAATCTTATGTGCTTTGAGAACCACTGGTTGAGATTTAAGATGACAGGATCATATCTATCTCTTCCCAAAACAACAATTGCTACCTCAAGATGTCCAAAGAAAACTATAACTTCCATGATGGAAATATCAACACACCAATTTCAAAGATGAATAACCATACCAGCAAGTCTGCTGCTCAGACAGAGCCACGTTAGAAAGGTTCAAAAATAAATCTGATCTATTTCATGAAATAGGAGACATGGTTTTAGAAATTACCTACTTCTTATCCCTAATGAAATAAAAGAGGACATTGTCTCTATTGAGGAAAAGCAGGCCTGGGTAAGAAGAGCATTCTACATAATGAAAATGACAATAACTGAAATAAAAATCTTATTTGAACGTAGTAAAAAGCAGACCTGACATTGCAGATAATCAAATCAGCCATACCCAGAATACTGAGAAAATGAAATCATGGGTTTAAAAGATGAGACAGAATATAATGGGCATAGAGGTCAGTCATGAAGATAAAACTTATAGACTCAACAAATGGATCAAAATTTATCATTAAAGATGTAATAACATGTATTTTAGAATTCTGGGGGAAAAAAGAGACCCAAAAATAGCGGCTGAAAGAGTTTTTCATGGCCCAGGTAACTTAGTAATCAGGGCAATGACACAAACTCTTTCCTGTTATAATTTTTTAGATTATAGAAAATAGTGATGATGAATTCCTTAAGTTTCAGAGCAAAAAAATTAAATTTCCTCAATAGGAGTTATCATGACCTTTTTGTCATGGGCCTCACCTGCATTTTCATGGGCCTGAAGATGAAGGAACAACTCTAGTATTCCTGCGGAAAAATCATGAGTGGTTCATATAAAAGGACATCCTCAGATGTGCAATACAGAGGAGCATATGTCACCCAAGAATATGTTTTGCCAAAGTTGCTAACAATGAGTTAAAGTCACTGAAGAGAAATCAAGAAAAGTTCTTCTATCCCCTGGGTCACATTTTATGATAATACTGCACTGCATCAATGCCAAAGTTGCACTCCTCCCCTCTCCCATTTCAACATCGCTGATGGCAGGATGCATCTTCTAATCAATGAGGTCCTACAATTGCTGCATGACAGGTGACAGCAGTGACATAGTTGTCATCTCCTGCCCTTGCTCAAACCTGGCTGGGATTTCTGTTGACATGTTTGAATGAGGGCAGCCCCTTGATGTTTCCCAAAATGAACCATTTCAGGGCCATGGGAGGAAGGAATATGAGTCCCGATTCTTACCTGAAAAGCTTCTATTTGCATCTTCTAGAAAGATCAAGGAAATGGAAGAATCAAAAGTAGCAAAATAGCTGTTAGTGGCTTGGGAGAAAAAACTGCAGGTGGTAGAAGCACTGGGTTAAGCATGTTGTTGTGGGTTATGGGTATATGGGGGCTCATTATACTGTTCTTTCTACTAACATGCGTCGTGGAATTTTTTGAAATTAAAAATCTTCACAAATCAGAAGAAGGAAAAGGAGCAGGAAGCAGGGGAAAGGAGATAATGCATTCCCAGTGCTCCTCATTGCTCAGAAGATGATATCGGGTAAAAAAGCACTGCTATGATAACTTGCAGTTTCAAAGTGATTCACCAAAGTCAATCTAACCAATTAAATGCATATTTTTCTTTTTATATGTGCCTAAGTGTAGCATGTGATGCAAAAAAATAGCCTAGAGACCTTTTTTCATTAAGTATAAAATAAAAATCCTAATAAGAAAACATTATGTCATGATTTAATTTGAAGTGATTTTCTTTTCTTCTTTAGTGGTACATAGAATGGCATTTCTTAGATTCTGTGAATGATAGAAATAACTATTATTTAGTAAGCATTTGCTATGTCTGGGACACGATTTGAGGGGCATTACATATCTAGCTTATTCATTAAAAATGAGGTTTTCTTATTATCCTCACATGACAAAAAGGGAGACAGCAACACTGGGAAGATGAGTCACATGATTTGTATCTCACAGCTAGTAAGTGGCAGAGCCAAGAGTCAAATCCAGGCATTCTGACTCTAGTGGCCAAGGCCACAATCACTCTGTCACTGGCTCTGTATGACTTAAGGTTGAGGAGTGTCAGGTACCTACTTGACATTCGTGCATATAAGGAGCTGAGGCCCAGAGGACTTAGGTATCTTAGCAAGAAGCATGTAACGAGCTAGTGATAGATTATAGTCCAATCTTAGTCTACATTCTTTTTGCCTTGCATGGCCTCAACAACCACAAAGAACAACATTGTGAATATTCAGATCCTTCACACACACACACACATACACACACATACACATTCCTATTACTGCCAATATTGGCAGGAAATAAAGTAAAAGGAAGGTAGTGGGTTTTAAGGGCGATCCAGGCCCTTCATTTCACTTACTCATCACCACAGGGCTTCATTAGCAATTTCTTATGTAACAGCCAGAGAAATGACATCTTGGAGACAATAGGTAACTTGTATCAAGTTCCAGAACTACTGTATGGCAAAATAAGGATGCATACTTAACTATAGCTGCATCCAAAGCCAACGGTCTTTGGTTTTCCAAAGGTAATTAGATACAGTTACTAATCACTGAAAGGAAGCATGTTTCCACAGCAGAGGTTACACCCTGGCAGCTGGCATTTCAGTTCTGCCTACGCATGTGGTTGCACTGTCACATGCAATGTTTCTTTTAAAAACTGTGTCAAATGTAACTAGGAAGAGATCACCTAAAATCTGGACCTAGGGGCAGAACCAGATCTGAATTCTTAAATGGGAACTATCAGCGAGACCTAACTGGCAGTTGCTCCTGTTCCCCAGTTCACTGAGACCCCAACACTCAATTCCTTTCGCACCCAGTACACTCCATGAGTTGACTCTGCCTGCCTGGCCCTTACCGGCTTTGGACCTGTGATCTTGAATCTAAACGAATGTTATAATTCAGATGACCATTTACTTGAAAATGTAACCTGTGACAGATTATAAACTCCTAAGTATTTTTTTAAGTAAAAAATAGTAACATCTATTTTGTGATATTCAGAATTATATTGGCAGGGGTTTTTTTTAAGATTTATTTTTTTATTTCAGAGAGGGAGAGCGAGAGCATGAGTGGGAGGGGCAGAGGGACAGAGAGAATCCCAAGCAGACCCCCCCCCCCCCACACACACACACACTCAGCACAGAACCTGAGACATAGGGCTTGATCTCAGGACCCTGAGATAATGACCTGAGGTGAAACCAAGAGTTGCTGCTTAACCAACAGTGCTACACAGGTGCACTGGTAGTTTTTTTTCTTGTTTTGTTTTGTTATTTCTTATTCTTTCTGTTTTGCTTTGTTTGGTTTGGTTTGGTTTTTAAGGGATCTAGATGAAACAAGTTCTCCATCCCTTCTTTTTAAATTGGGGGTTATATTTGTGTCTCAAAAATTAACAGATTTTTATATCCTACTTTCACATTTTGTTGGTACCCTGAAGGTGAATCAACATTAAAATATTAAGATTTAGTAACTACTTACAGTTGGATATTTAATAATATTCTTGAGAATCCAGATTGTATTTTTAAAATATACATCATCAAATTTACTGATGCAATTTTAAAGGCTTTGGGGAGAAAGGGATTTTTGTAAGTCCAAATAACTACAGTAACTGAACGGATTTTTTTTTAAAGTTTTGTTTCTTTATTTATGAGAGAGAGAGAGAGAGAACAGAGGGAGAGGGAGAATCAGACTCTCTGCTGAGCTGAGAACCTGGATTTTCTTTTCTTTTTCACTTTTTCTACTGGAAGGCTGGGGGCTTTTTGAGATAAGGACTTTAAAAACATTTTTTTTTTTTGCTTATTAAAGTCCTATATTAATGGGATGCCTGGATGGCTCAGTCAGTTAAGCGGCTGCCTTCGGCTCAGGCCATGATCCCAGGGTCCTAGGACCAAGCCCCACATCGGGTTCCCTGCTCAGTGGAGACTCTGTTTCTCCCTCTCCCTCTGCCTGCCGCTCTGCCTGCTTGGGCTCTCTCTCTCTGTGTCAAATAAGTAAATAAAATATTTTTAAAAATTAAAAAAAATTTAAAATTATATTAGGCCCCAAATGGTTATCAATATTAGAAAAAGGAGAAGTAATGTGATTTTTCTACTCAGAAGATGTATCCTTGGTTTCTTTTTTTTTTTTAAGATTTTATTTATTTATTTGACAGAGAGAGAGATCACAAGTAGGCCGAGAGGCAGGAAGAGAGAGAGAGAGGAGGAAGCAGGCTCCCCGCTGAGCAGAGAGCCCGATGTGGGGCTCGATCCCAGGACGCTGGGATCATGACCTGAGCTGAAGGCAGAGGCTTTAACCCACTGAGCCACCCAGGCACCCCTGTTTCTTTCTTTCTTTTAAAGAGTGAAATAACAATAAAATGCCATGTAATGTTTAGATTTATTTTCTTATTTACTCTGAGGGGTCAAAAACTCTTATCTTTGAAGGTATCATTTAAGTTGTTATTGCCATTTATTATTAATAGCTTTTGGTGGATGACAGTGGTAATCTGGGAGGCTGGAATCCATCCTAGACAAACACCAAAAGAAATACAAGTAGAAGAAAAATAAAGATCAGCCTCCTAGTCTGCATAGAGGATGGTTGCGTTCTGAGTAGGGAATGTCCATCTAAAAAGTGGTCTCATTCCTCTCCTGCTTGTCTCTAAACCCATCTGATATGTACAAAAAAAAAAAGTAGGGAACATGTGCCCCTAATAGATGTACATTCATTTGTATAAAAATGGAATACATGTTTTGCTGCACTAATGCATTTTGTACATGATGAAACATATCAAAATAAGAAATTGCAAAGGATGGGTCATCTGGGTGGCTCAGTGGGTTAAGCCACTGCCTTCCACTCAGGTCATGATCCCAGGGTCCTGGGATGGAGTCCTGAAACAGGCTCCTTGCTCAGCCGGGAACCTGCTTCTCTCTCTGCCTCTGCCTGCTACTCTTCCTGCTTGTGCTCTCTCTAACAAATAAATAAATAAAATCTTAAAAGAAAAAATTGTAAAGGATAAAATAACACAAGTAGAAATAGATGTTCTAGTATTTTCCTTAACTGCCCTAATGGGCCACTTTGTGCCCTCTTCTTAATTGTGCCCATTTCAGCATTTCCCAAAACCTATTCAATGCAACACCAGCTCAATGTCATTTTCATGAGTATGAGACAGGGTTAAATTGTCAAGTAAGTTTGGGAAATGGTAGGTTAAAAATCAGACAGGTTTCCGTGCCATGTGACTTCTCATCTTTAATATGGATGACTCCTTGCCAGTCCTTACAAGGGAGAGCACCTATCCTAGGGCTAATATTCCAACAAGATTCCTTTGTGAAACCCCCTTCTATTCAAGTTTCTTGAAGATCATCTTTGCCTGCTGTTTGCCAATTCTTTCAGTAGGGTTTCCACATAAACTCTAAAAGATCCTAGTCATCAATTCCCATCCTCTTTGTATTATAAACCTTTTATCTCACTGACTCTCTCCTTCTTTCCTAGGACCATGTTTTCCTCTTTACCCCCAGAAGCTAATATCCTTTTGAATAAGCCTTGCTTGGGTCTTGACCTCTGGTCCTTGCCACCTCCATGCAACTAGCCTCTCTTGGCTTTCCACAAAACTGGCCAGCCTAGCTTCATTTCCAGTTTCCAGAATGAATCTTGGTGTTAGTTAAAGGGATTTAAAGTTGATCTACTCCACAGTTTGAAACCACAAATTCACTTCTCCTGCTTTGCCTTGATGATATGAATAGGAACACCTATTTTGACAACCTACTTATTCCTAGGACCCAGTCCCCACTTGGTACTCTATTAATGATAACCAGGTGATCCCTAACCTGACCATTTCAAGAAAAATATTTTTCAGGGGATATGAGTATCAGGAATTCAAAAGAGGTAAAATATAAGTTAAGTTCTGTTCCAGAACTACTGTAGAGTACCAGTATTTTAGTCATTAAAAACAAAACAAAACAAAACAAAATGGCAGAGTGTTGCTGGAGGAGAGCTGGGTCGGGGGATGGACTTGATGGGTGACATGTGTTAAGGAGGGCACTTGCCATAATGAGCACTGGGTTGTATGTAGGGGATGAATCACTAAATTCTACCCCTGAAACCAATATTGCACTATATATTAACTAACTAAAATTTAAATAAAAAGTAAAAATCAACAAAAAACCACAACTTAGATTGGGTCTATCCACATGCTGCACTACTAGCCCTGCGCCCTTGGCAGGCCACTGAAGTCCCAGTTCCCTCATCAGCAAAATCAGAATAACAGTTTATTTCTCAAAGGTTTGGTTTATTTATTTTGAGAATCAAATGGCTTTTAATAAAACATAGAGTACTTGAAAGAGAGTACTAAGAGTACTTGAAATGGTCCTGGCACATAATAGGTCCACAATAAATATTCTTTTATTACTGTTATTGTTTCAAACAATTGAATTAGGTATTTTTCTGAAGAAACTTGGACTTTTTCTGCAGTTCAGTGAAAATCAGAAGTTAGGGTTCCATTTGGGCGTCTAAAATTGCACATTTTCTTTCTTTTTGCTTTCAATATTTTGTAGTATTTCTTAATAGTTATTATTCTTAATATTTGTCATAATAGTGCAGTTGAAAAGTAGTGTTGACCCATTTTGGTCTTCAACTTTGGATCCTCATAATTATCTTTTTAAAATTTTTTTATTTTTTATTAACATATAATGTATTATTAGCCCCAGGGGTACAGGTCTGTGAATCATCAGGCTTACACACTTCATAGCACTCACCATAGCACATGCCCTCCCCTATGTCCATAACCCCACCACTCTCTCCCTACCCCCTCCCCCTGGCAACCCTCAGTTTGTTTTGTGAAATTAAGAGTCTCTTATAGGGGCGCCTGGGTGGCTCAGTGGGTTAAAGCCTCTGCCTTCAGCTCAGGTCATGATCCCAGCTTCCTGGGATCGAGCCCGACATTGGGCTCTCTGCTCAGCCGGGAGCCTGCTTCCTCCTCTCTCTCTGCCCTGCCTCTCTGCCTACCTGTGATCTCTGTCTGTCAAATAAGTAAATAAATAAAATCTTTAAAAAAAAAAAAAGAGTCTCTTATAGTTTGTCTCCCTCCCAATCGCATCTTGTTCATTTATTCTTTTCCTACCCCCAAGCCCCCCACATTGCATCTCCCCATCCTCATATCAGGGAGATTATATGATAGTTGTCTTTCTCTGATTGACTTATTTTGCTAAGTATAATACCCTCTAGTTCCATCCATGTCATTGCAAATAGCAAGATTTCATTTCTTTTGATGGATGCACATTATTCCATTGTATATATACACCACATCTTCTTTATCCATTCATCTGTTGTTGGACATTGTGGACATTGCTGCTATAAACATTCAAGTGCACATGCCTCTTCAGATCACTACATTTGTATCTTTAGGATAAATACCCAGTAGTGCGATTGCTGGGTCATAGGGTACCTCTACTTTCAACTTTTTGAGAAACCTCCATGCTGGGTTTTTGTGTTTTTTAAGATTTTATTTATTTGACAGAGAGAGAGAGATCACAAGTAGGCAGAGAAAGGGGAAGCAGGCTCCCTACTGAGCGGAGAGCCCAATGTGGGGCTCGATCACAGGACCCTGAGACCATGACCCGAGCTGAAGGTAGAGGCTTAACCCGCTGAGCCGCCCAGGCACCCTGGAACCTCCATACTGTTTTCCAGAGTAGTTGCACCAGCTTGCATTCCCATCAACAGTATAGGAGAGTTCCCCTTTCTCCACATCCTCACCAGCATCTGTCATTTCCTGACTTGTTAATTTTAGCCATTCTGACTGGTGTGAGGTGGTATCTCATTGTGGTTTTTATTTGTATTTCCCTAATGCCAAGTGATGCAGAGCACTTTTTCATGTGTCTGTTGGCCATCTGGATGTCTTCTTTGCAAAAATATCTGGATGTTCATGTCTTCTGCCCATTTCTTTATTGGATTATTTGTTCTTTGGATATTGAGTTTGATAAGTTCTTTATAGATTTTGGATACTAGCCCTTTACTGATATATAGTTTGCAAATATCTTCTCCCCTTCTGTCAGTTGTCTTTTGGGTTTTTTTTTGGGGGGGGGGGTTGTTTCCTTTGCTGTGCAAAAGCTTTTGATCTTGATGAAGTCCCAGTAGTTCATTTTTATCCTTGCTTCCCTTGCCTTTGGTGATGTTTCTAGGAAAAAGCTGCCGTGGCTGAGGTGGAAGAGGTTGCTGCCTGTGTTCTCCTCAAGGATTTTGATGGATTCCTGTCTCACATTAAGGCTTTTCATCCATTTCGAGTCTATTTTTCTGTATGGTATAACGAAACGGTCCAGTTCCATTCTTCTGCATGTGGCTGTCCAATTTTCCCAATACCATTTGTTGAAGAGACTGTCTTTTTTCCATTGGACATTCTTTCCTGCTTTGTCAAAGATTAGTTGACCATAGAGTTGAAAGTCTAGTTCTGGGCTCTCTATTCTGTTCCATTGATCTTGGTGTCTGTTTTTGTGCCAGTACCATACTGTCTTGATGATGACAGCTTTGTAATAGAGCTTAAAGTCTGGAATTGTGATGCCACAAACTCTGGCTTTCTTTTTCGACATACCTCTGGCTATTCAAGGTCTTTTCTGGTTCCATATAAATTTTAGGATTATTTGTTCCATTTCTTTGAAAAAAAATGGATGGTATTTTGATAGGGATTGCATTAAATGTGTAGACTGCTTTAGATAACATAGACATTTTCATAATATTTGTTTTTCCAACCCATGAGCATGGAACATTTTTCCATTTATTTGTGTCATCCTCAATTTCTTTCATGAGTACTTTATAGTTTTCTGAGTACACATTCTTTGCCTCTTTGGTTAGGTTTATTCCTAGGTATCTTGTGGTTTTTGGTGCAATGATAAATGGGATTAACTTCTTAATTTCTCTTTCTTCTGTCTTGTTGTTGGTATGTAGAAATACTGATTTCTGTGCATTGATTTTATATCCTGACACTTTACTGAATTCCTATATGAGTTATAGTAGTTTTGCAGTGGAGTCTTTTGGGTATTCCACATAAAGTATCATAACATCTGAAAGTGATAGTTTGACTACTTCTTTGCTGATTTTGATGCCTTTAGTTTCTTTTGGTTGTCTGATTGCTGAGGCTAGGACTTCTAGTACTATGTTGAATGATAATGGACATCCCTGCCATGTTCCTTACCTTAGGGGAAAAGCTCTCAGTTTTTCTCCATTGAGAATGCTATTTGCTGTGGGTTTTTCATAGATGGCATTGATGACACACTGAAGAGTTTTGATCAAGAAAGGATGCTGTACTTTCTCAAATGCTTTTTTTGCATCTATTGAGAGTATCATATGATTATTGTTCTTTCTTTTATTAATGTATTGTATCACATTGTTGGATTTGCGGATGTTGAACCAACCTTGCAGCACTGGAATAAATCCCACTTGGTCATGGTAGACAGTCCTTTTAATGTACTGTTGGATCCTATTGGCTATCATTTTGGTAAGAATTTTCACATCTGTGTTCATCAAGGATATTGGTCTATAATTCTCTTTTTTAATGGGGTCTTTGTTTGGTTTGAGGATCAAGGTAATGCTGGCCTCATAAAATGAGTTTGGAAGTTTTCCTTCCATTTCTATTTTTTGGAATAGTTTCAGGAGAATAGGAATTAATTCTTCTTTAAAGGCTTGGTAGAATTCCCCTGGGAAGTCGTCTCGCTCTGGGCTCTTGTTTGTTGGGAGATTTTTATGACTGCTTCGGTCTCTTTACTGTTTATGGTTTCCTTACTGGTTCAGGTTTTCTATTTCTTCCTGGTTGAGTTTTGGTAGTTTATGTCTCTAGGTATGCATCCATTTCTTCCAGATTGTCAAATTTGCTGGTGTATAGTTGCTCATAATATGTTCTTATAATTGTTTGTATTTCTTTTTTGTTGGTTGTGATCACCCCTCTTTCATTCATGATTTTTTTTTTTTTTAGGTTCTTTTTGGTAAGTCTGACCCGGGGTTTGTCAATCTTATTAGTTCTTTTGAAAGAACCAGCTCCTAATTTCGTTGATTTGTTCTACTGGCTTTTTTGGTTTCTATTTCATTGATTTCTGCTTTGATCTTTATTATTTCTCATTTCCTGCTGGGTTTAGGCTTTCTTTGTTCTTTCTCCAGCTCCTTTAAGTGTAGGGTTAGGTTGTGTACTTAAGACCTTTCTTGTTTCTTGAGAAAGGCTTGTATGGCAATATACTTTCCTCTCAGGACTGCCTTTGCTGTGTCCCACAAATTTTGAACAGTTGTGTTTTCATTATCATTTGTTTCCATGCATTTTTTCAATTCTTCTTTAATTTCCTGGTTGACCCATGCATTCTTTAGTAGGATGCTCTTTAGCCTCCATGTATCTGAGTTCTTTCCAACTTTCCTCTTGTGATTGAGTTCTAGCTTCAGAGCGTTGGTGTCTGAAAATATGCAGGGAATTATCCTAATCTTTTGGTACCAGTTGACACCTGATTTATGACCCAGGATGTGATCCATTCTGGAGAATGTTCCATGTGCACTAGAGAAGAATGTGTATTCTGTTGCTTTGGGATGGGATGTTCTGAATATATATGTGGTGTCCATCTGGTCCAGTGTGTCATTTAAGGCCTTTGTTTCCTTATTGATCTCTTGCTTGGATCATCTCTCCATTTCAGTGAGGGGAGTGTTAAAGTCCCCTACTATTATTGTATTATTGTTGATATGTTTCTTTGATTTTGTTATTAATTGGTTTATATAGTTGGCTGCTCCCATATTAGGGGCATAGGTATTTAAAATGTTAGATCTTCTTGTTGGACAGACCCTTTGAGTATGATACAGGGTCCTTCCTCATCTCTTATTATAGTCTTTGGCTTAAAATCTAATTGATCTGATATAAGGATTGCCACCCCAGCTTTCTTTTGATGTCCATTATCATGGTAAATTGTTTTCCACCCCTCACTTTAAATCTGGAGGTGTCTTTGGGTCTAAAATGAGTTTCTTGTAGACAGCATATTGATAGGGTTTTGATTTTTTATCCATTCTGATACCCTGTGTCTTTTGATTGGGGCATTTAGCCCATTTACATTCAGGGTAACTATTGAGAGATATGAGTTTAGTGCCATTGTATTGCCTGTATGGTGATTGTTACTGTATAATGTCTCTGTTCCTTTCTGGTAATACTTTTAGGGTCTCTCTTTGCTTAGAGGACCCCTTTCAATATTTCCTGTAGAGCTGGTTTGGTGTTTACAAACTCTTTCAGTTTTTGTTTGTCCTGGAAGCTTTTAATCTCTCCTTCTATTTTCAATGATAACCTAGCTGGATAAAGTATTCTTGGCTGCATGTTTTTCTCGTTTAGTGCTCTGAATATATCATGCCAGTTCTTTCTGGCCTGCCAGGTCTCTGTGGATAAGTCTGGTGCCAATCTAATATTTTTACCATTCTATGTTACAGACTTCTTGTCCCGGAGTGCTTTCAGGATTTTTCTCTTTTTCAGTAAGACTTGTAAGTTTTAATGTAGATGACAGGCTGTGGACCTATTCTTATTGATTTTGAGGGGGATTCTCTGTGCCTCCTGGACTTTGATGCTTGTTGCCTTTGCCATATTAGGGAAATTCTCTACCATAATTTGCCCCAATATACCTTCTGGCCCCCTCTTTCTTTCGTCTTCTTCTGGGATCCCAATTATTCTAATATTGTTTTGTCTTATGGTATCACTTATCTCTCGAAATCTCCCCTCCTGGTCCAGTAGTTGTTTGTTTCTCTTTTGCTCAGCTTCTTTATTCTCCATCATTTGGTCTTCTTTATCACTAATTCTCTCTTCTGCCTCATTTATCCTAGCAGTAAGAGCCTCCATTTTTTATTGTACCTCATTAATAGCTTTTTTTGATTTCAGCTTGGTTAGATTTTAGTTCTTTTATTTCTCTTGAAAGGGCTTTTATTTCTCCAGACAGGGTTTCTCTAATATCTTCCATGCCTTTTTTGAGCCCAGCTAGCCCTTGAGAATCGTCATTCTGAACTCTAGATCTGACATATTACCAATGTCCTAATTGATTAGGTCCCTAGCCTTTGGTACTGCCTCTTGTTCTTTTGTTTGTGGTGAGTTTTTCTGCCTTGTCATTTTATCCAGGTAAGTATATATGAATGAGAAAATTAAATACTAAAAGGGTGGCAAAGACCCCAGAAAAACGTGCCTTAACCAAATCAGAAGAGACCCCAAATCAGGGAGAGAAGAAAGGGGGTAAAAATAAAAAAAATAAAAAAAATTTAAACTATGTATATTATTAGACTGGTGAATAGAAAAGAGCCACCCACTTGGTTTGGGTTGTGTTTTGGTTTCATAGAAGAAAGTACCTCCCAAAATTTTAAGGAAGGAAAAAACATATGCATACAAAAATAAGGGTAAACACGATGAAGGGATGGAATGTGATTGTAGAGATGAAATTTTTTAAAAATTTCAAAAAAGGAGTTGATAAGATAAGTTGGTTGGGGAAAGAAAGAAAAAGAAAGTGGAGAGAATTTGCTCAGGCTGTAGACTAGAAAAAATCCCTGTGCTAGATTTAGGGTATATTTTGATCTATTAGAAGAAGTTATATCCCAAAATATTGTAGGAGAAAAACCCTATATGTATACAAAAAATGAAGTTAGACACAATGAAGGATAAAATATGACTATAATAATGAAGGTTTAAAACTTTTTTTTTTTAAGGTATTGTTAAGATAAACTAGTTAAAAAATTTTTAGAGGAAGGAGGTTTTTTTTTTTTAAGGAAGACAGAGTAAAGTCGAAAAGTTAGAATAAGAAACAAAATAAAATTTAAAAAATTTAATTAACTTTGCAGGACTAAAGAATCATGGGGAGAAAGCCATGAATTCTATGCTTTGCTTTCCCCTCCCCTGGAATTCCGCTGTTCTCCTTGATCAGTGAGCTTGGTTTGGCTGGATGTTCTTGCTGATCTTCTGGGGGAGGGGCCTGTTGTAGTGATTCTCAAGTGTCTTTGCCTGGAGGAGAATTGCACCACCCTTGCCAGGGGCCTGGCTAAGTAATCTGCTTGGATTTGCTCTTGGGAGCTTTTGTTCCCTAAATGTTTTCCATAGAGCTCTGGAGGAAGGGAATGAAAATGGCCACCTCCCAGTCTCTGGCCCAGAGGAGCGGAGAGCTCAGGGAAGCACTCCTCTGTGCGTCCTCAGAGAAAAGCACTCAATCACTCCTGTCTCCCTGACATCCAGCCGCACTCCGGGCTCATACAGCCTGTGACCGAGCATTTCTGTCCCTGGCAACAGCCCCACTTGGAGTCTCCAAACCCAACAGATTCCTGCCTCCAGAGGAGGAAGGTGAGTCTCCCCGGACCTGCCATTTGTGGGGTCCCTGCTCAAAGAACAATGGACCGACTGTGCCACAGATCACAGTTTAAGGTAACCCTGAGCTGAGAGCTCACTCCTTGGCTCCATCTCTGTAGCCAGCTTCCCTGCTCTGATACCTGAGAGCTCTGCTACACTCAGACACCCCTGATCCTTCTGCGACCCTGCAGGATCTGAGACCATACTGTCCCTGTGAAGTCTCCACCCCCAGTTAGCCTCTGAAGCCATGTCCCTCAGTGGAGCAAACTTTTAAAAGTCCTGATTTTGTGCTCCGTTGCTCCGCTGCTTGCTGGGAGCCGGCCCCTCCCCCCGCGGTCTATCTTCCTGTGGCTTTGGATTCACTTCTCTGTTTGTCCTACCTTTCAGAAAGTGGTCGATTTTCTGTTCCTAGAATTGCTGCTCTTCTTCTCTTCGATCTCCTGCTGGATTTGTAGGTGTTCAGAATGGTTTAATAACTATCTAATTGAACTCCTGCGACCTGATGTCATCTCAGTCTGCTACTCCTCCACCATCTTGACTTCTCTGATCCTCATAATTATCTTATCCATTTTTTTCTTTTCTCCCCCTTTTTATAGTGTTCAACATACCAAATTTTACAGGTGCATTCTCTCTTACCAGAATGTTTCTTTTTGAAGGCAACACTACCAATGACTCACAAACATGCATCACTTCTTTAGGTTAGCTTGGCATTTGTTTCATTTTGTTTGATATTTCTTTTGTTGCTATTGTAAAATATGATTTGGCCATCAGATATTAATAAGTTAATGCATTTAAAGTTTGGCAACATTTATTTTAAATCTTAGACTGTCCACCATTCACTAAGTAGTGTAAATATTTTCCCTTACCCTGTAGGCTCATGAGCCATCAAATACCGTACTAAAAGAATACTGATCCTGAAGCAAGATAAAAAAGAAGGCTAGCAATAAGGACAATGTGATTTTACACTTTAATATCTAATATTAGATCCAAAGTCCAATATAAAATAATCTAATATTTAAAATTCAATATCTTCTAACTTCCCAGTTCTGAAATCACTTGAGTAGACCAGTGCAATCCATTCAGGACAAGTAAATTTTCCTCTGATATGGTGCTGAAGTAATATTGAGGAAGATCTGAAACTGCTTAAAATCAATCCTTATATTGGTTCCTGTTAGTGAGAGTTAACCACAGCAGATTAATGAAATTAGAAGGTGAGGAACAAAGAAGACATTCATCCAATACTTTTAGTTGTACAGCATCCTGGCTACTAACTGAAAAGATTTAGCCAATAAATAAGTTTTTTTGCATTGAGAATATGTCCTTTGTTTCTAAAATTACAATGTAGATACTAGCATCTCACTTTCACACTTAACCCTTCTTCTTCCATTTCATTTCTTTGCATGCTGTCAACAAACAGTGATCATTCTTAAAAGTGCATTACGTAATTCTCTTCCCCATTTAAGCTATCTTATTTTGCTTGCTTTCATTTTCAGATTTTTCCAGTGAGTGTTTTGAGCCCCCTGCCCTCCTTTTTGTTTTTAGCATTCCACACTTTTAGTAAAATGGCTCTGCCTCAACGCTCCATCATAACGAGTATTTCCAAGGTCATTAACAACGGTTTTCAGGGCAAATCAAAAGACTTTTCTTGCTCCTTATCTTCTTGTGAGTATCTGCCACTATTGATTACACTTTTTTTTTCTTTCTGGCATTTTAAAGATTTTTCTTTTATTCTCTAAGATATTGAATTGCCTTTTCATTTTCTTGGAGGTCAGATTAAATTTTTATTTCTCTCCTTGTTCACACATTCAAATATCTAGAGAGCCCTGACTTGTATTTATTAACTCAAATATGGGTTGTAGTCTCCCAATAAAAACAGCTCTAACTAAATGGTATTTTCACATTTATGGACAAATACATGGACTCTTCCATCTTCTAGCAGAGTTGGTCAATAGCCAATGTGGTGAGTCTGGAAGAGGTTCCTCCAGAAAAAGCAATTCCATCTTATAAGCCTGAATTCTGGAATAACCTACTGATTTTGGAGTTGAAGAATTTCTGATTACCTTTATGGAGGCACACAAAGGCATTCTTGTTGCATTTTGATTTTTTGGTATCAGATTCTTTTTCAAGTAATTTTTAAAGATCTTTTTGGTCCTTATGGCTGATCTTTCTTTGTTCCTCCCAAACATGAAAAACACAAGGTTCAGACAATTTTTCAAATTCTCCTTATTACTCTGTTTCTCATTTGAGTCTTTGTTTTCACCAGCTGGTCTGCCTGTGCCATTCCCTTTAGAATCCATGCTTCATAATTATCATCATCATCATCATTATCAAATTATTTTGGAGAGGTGCTTATTTTCCTTCCTGGGTGCCTGCCCAAAAGAGATCTCAAATGCCTATTGGCATCAATGACAAAAATCATTTCAAATGACTTTTTGAAATGAGTCTGAAATTTTTTTCAAATTTTTGAAATGACTTTTTGAAAGGTCATTTCAAATGACTAGGCTATGAAAGTAGGAAGTACCTGTATGAGCACTCACTTACAAAAGGTTTGTTTCCTTCATCACATCTGGTTGGTTATTCAAACCAGTATTGTCTGATAGATACATAATGTATCCATACAGCTAATTTTAACCTTATTGAAGGTAAAAAGAAACAGGTAAAAATTATCTTAATAATATGTTTTATCTAACCTAATATATTCAAAATAATTGTCATTTTAACATGTATCACTATGAGGTTATTAATAAAATATTTTACATCCTTTTCTTTTTGTACAGTCTTTGAAATCCAGTATGTAATGTATACTTACATCACATCTCATTTTGGACTTCCTACTGGCTATGTTTTTTTTTTTTAATTTTTTATTCTTTTTATTTGTCAGAGAGAGAGAGAGAGAGAGCGCAAGCACAGGCAGACAGTGGTAGGCAGAGAGGCAGAGGGAGAAGCAGGCTCCCTGCCGAGCAAGGAGCCCAATGTGGGACTCGATCCCAGGACGCTGGGATCATGACCTGAGCCGAAGGCAGCCGCTTAACCAACTGAGCCACCCAGGCGTCCCCCTACTGGCTATGTTTTAAATGCTTAATAAGAACATGGGGTTCATGGCTATCATATTGGAAAACATAGATGTGAACCACTAAAAAGAAGAGAGTGGATGGAAGTGGAAGAAAATGAGTCTCTACAGCCAGCTTTATTTCAGTTTCTATGTTGTGTGTGTGTGTGTGTGTATGTGTGTGTGTGTGTGTATTTAATGTGTTGGATACTTTAATCTTTACCTGGGAGTAAGATGTAGTCTCTAATGTTTACTTGAGCATATAGGCTCAGAAAAGTTTAATAATTTCCCCAAGTTGATTCTGCTTACAAATTCAAGAGTGTGGATTCAATTTCAGGCTTGTCCTCTTCCCATCTGGGTTTTAATGACACTGAATTCTGAGCTGGCTGTCAAGATAGGAGGATTCTGGGTTTGGTCTACATTGACCATAGCTACTACAACAGATTTGATCCTAAGAGGTAGTAGAGTGTTCAGTAAAAGCCATCTGGGGATGTTTTTTATATTTGTTACAAAGGGCACCTTGAGACCTTGTACAGTTACATAGTAAATAATTTTCACACTTCCATTTTACTAGCCCACTTCAAAGAACTGAGTGCTAAATTATCTGGTGGCACAATGGACTCTGAAAAGGAGACTTTTATGGGATGACAAGTTGTAAGGGTCATAGATGAGAATAGCAGTGATAGTGATGGCAATGATGATGATAATAGTAATTGCTGACATGTACTGAGGTCTTGCCATAGGCCAAGTACCATCTTAAGCTCTTTTTACATATTAGCTCATTTAGTCCTCAAAAAAATACTGTGAGGGGCACCTGGGTGGCTCAGTGGGTTAAAGCCTCTGCCTTTGGCTCAGGTCATGGTCTCAGGGTCTTGAGATCGAGCCCCACATCAGGTTCTCTGCTCAGCAGGTGAGCCTGCTTCCCCCTCTCTCTCTGCCTGCCTCTCTACCTACTTGTGATCTCTGTCTGTCAAATAAATAAATAAATTTTTTTAAAAAAAGTTCTGTGAAAATATACCCTTATTATTTTTTTTAAAAGATTCCATTTATTTATTTGAGAGAGAGAGAGAGAGCAAGCATGTGCATGAGTCAGCAGACTCCCCATAGAGCACAGAGGGGCTGGATCCCAGGACCCTGAGATCAGGACCTGAGCCATCAGCTGCTTAATTGACTGAACCACCCAGGTGCCCCACCCTTATTATTCTTATTACACGTGCTCATCTTCACTACAAGAGAGGCTGATACTGCTTACCAAGTGTAATTATTTGTTCCACTTG
Source organism: Taxidea taxus jeffersonii (assembly GCA_003697995.1). Classification (NCBI taxonomy): domain Eukaryota; kingdom Metazoa; phylum Chordata; class Mammalia; order Carnivora; family Mustelidae; genus Taxidea; species Taxidea taxus. The sequence continues at coordinate 91,630 of ML102971.1, forward strand.
TCCAGGCTTGGAAATGATGATTCTTTGTCCAGCACTAATACCCTCATGTATTAGTAGTTTGCAGCTAGCAAGGCTTATCTTTAAGTTATTGCTCCTATTTTTACTGGTTTCTTTCTACTTTCTAACACTTTGCCTTTCACTCTTCCTTTCAAGTTCCTTCCACTTGGAATTTGTACTTTGCCTTCTACTCTTTTGTAGACTACTTTTGGGAGGATAACATAGCTTGTTCATTACTCAGGTTGCAATGTCCAGCTCTAGCATCTTGTTGAAAAACAGTTGGGTCCACTCAGCTCCACAATAATATTCACAGCTTCTTGCACTGGCTCCTGAGTATTCTATTTTGCCCTCTAGGGTCTTGGGCTTTCATTTTATAAACCAGAGTAATACCTAGGAGACTAGATGGCTGTGTAATGAAGTGGCAGCAACTAAAAGAAGATAAAAAGGAGAAGAAGGAAAAACAAAGAGAGATTGAGGAAGCCTATGCAGACCAGGTTTGGGGCCACGTTGATGGGAGCTTAAAGTTAAGTAGGAAAGATTTGGAGATCAGTAAGTATGCATGTGGGGTATTTAGAGAGAGGTGAGGATGGAGGACTTTAAAATATTTTGTTGTACACTATGAATAGCATCTCTGTGACATTTTCTTGATTTTCAGTAACATGTCACAATAACATTTTGCAAATGGAACTTTGCTGGGATCAGGCAATAAAAGAGTTCCAATCTTATTACTAGCTTTAGTCAAAAACATTATCACCATCGTTTTTACTGTGTGCAGGCATTAAACGTGGTATCACCACTGATTCTTTCTTTTCCTTTGTTCTCCATCTCCAATCAATCTAATTCCTACTGACTCTTCTATTACCTTTCTGTTCAGTTTAATCCAACTCCTTGTTTTCACACAGACATTATTAAAGCTTCCTCCTAGCTTCCTTCCTTACCTCCAGTCTATCCCCCTTTCATTATATCCTGCACTGCCGTTGTTGTGACATTCCACTCTTTCTGAAGATGTCTCCGTCTCTATCCTAGACTTCAGTGGAAATAGAGTCACCAGGCTGTAAGTAAGTTCTAGACCCTTTTCAGCTCCACATTGAATCTCTTGACTTGTAAGTGAGTTATGAACTAGTGCTCGAGATTTGGGCAGTACTTCTCTAAATAAAAAGGAAAAGGAATGATCATGTTTGCTCTTTACCTGATGTCCCAGAAGAAAATACATAATTGCTTCTTCAATTTTGATAATTTTCTTATTTTGTTAAACAGAAAAGCTAGTTACAGAAACAGCTTGTAACATATAAACATTCATTTATATGCTTCTCCTATATCGACTATCTACTGCATGTCAGGATTTATGCTGGATACAAAGATAAGTAAGGTGTGTCTGAAATTATTTGCGTACACGCTCTGAGAATTCTAACTCTTGTTTTTTTGTTCTTCTTCATGACTTGATTGAGATAACTCCTAATGTTGCACTCAACTTGAACCTTTTGTTTTCTCTAGAAGGGAATCTAGAAAACTAATGAAGAAAGTGAACTGTGTATAGATCACTTGCTCTAAAGACCATCAATGAATTTTTCTTTTCCAGTTAATCAACCACAAAATCTCCCACCCAGTTTTTAGGGCTCTCTAAAATCAACTTCACCTTGTATATTTAAATTTCTCTCCTACCACCTTGCAGTCTCTCAAACATTAGGTTTGTCTTCATCTTTACAGACAGACTTACATGATTTATCTTGAATAGATTCCATGACATTCTGGACCTCAGTTTCCTGATCTGTAAAATTAAAATAACACCTGCCTTATAGGTAATGATGAGGGTTAAATGAGAGGACAGTGATAAAGCCTGTTTAACCATTCTTAAACATGAAAGTTGTTCAATGATTATTGATCCCTTCTCCATACCAAAAACAGAATGTCTCCCTCACCGATGCAAATCTGGGACATCTTTGAAAACTGAAACTCTGCCTGCTCTAACTCTTCATCATGACTTTCTGGCTTTTGTACTTCTTTTTAACAACACATTTTTGCATGTATTATCTGAATATTAGAATTTTTTTTTTTAATTTATTTGTTAGAGAGAGAGCGAGCAAGGCAGACAGAGTGGCAGGCAGAGGCAGAGGGAGAAGCAGGCTCCCTGGCAAGCAAGGAGCCCGATGTGGGACTCGATCCCAGGATGCTGGGATCATGACCTGAGCCAAAGGCAGCCGCTTAACCAACTGAGCCACCCAGGCGTCCCTGAATATTAGAATATTATTAGCTGCTATTTCATTCCTATATAACCTACCTAAAATAGCCCTCTATAATACATTGTCTTATTTTCAAACTGATACATCTCTCTCAATTTTATCTTGCCTCTACTTTATAGCTGATAAAAATCAACCTTATTATGAACTAATCTATAAGATCCAGCATAATAATGCTTGGCACATGATAGCTGCTTGTTGTTTTTGTTATTTAATTTACTTTGGTTCGTGATGGTGGCTGTGGTAGGCTAACAGTCACTTCCACCATACAAATAAATGAAGATTATATTTATTGTTGATAATACACCAAGAGTGTTATCAATATAATAAATATTGGTATGTTATTATACATACACACTCATACACACCCCCTCAGGTGTGAACTTGGATAAGAAAATTTAGAAAAAATTTATTTCAAGGTTGAAAATGCTGAGAAAAGAACATCTGAGGGGAGAAAAGGGAAGGAAATCAGTTGAAAAGAAGAAATAGAATGGAAGAAAAAGAGTTGTTTTCATTCAGTGAGCCCCAGAATAACACCACTCATGGCCCAGACCATGGCCAAGTTTTATGAGCCTGGAGCATATACAGTTATGGGGGTCCTCTTTTAAAAAGAGAAATGGCAAAACTTCAAACACAAAATTAGGTAGTGGGCCTAAGAAGCACCATGTGGCTCCGAGGCATAAGCTTCATTAGCTTCCTAATGAATCAGCCTCTGGAGCTAGGTAGGATTTTTTAGGACCTCTGTGAGTAGGAAAGCCACTTAAGCTGCAGCACAATAAATGGACACCACTTCCTTCTTTCCCAACAGACTTGTTCTTCACCCATTTCCACTCACCACATCTTACATTTTTCCAAGGGTTTGTACCAAAAGGCACTTCTATGACCGGGCATTGTAAAAATTATAACCTCCCCATTCATGGCTTCTTCCCTCCATTTTTATTTCATTCTCCATAATTGCCCGAGAACAAATCAAACCCTTGATGTTCAGCTACAACTGCAAACTCAGGAGGATGCTGTGGGTTGGAGAAGTGAGGTAAGGTAGGATAAGGAAAAGAGATCTTCAGCCTAAAGCCATCAGCTGTGACTGATGGAGAAAAATAGGATGAAATGAACACCAGGAAAGGACTGGGACATAATTGTAGTCCTGCCATTTGTCTATGTCCTCCAACCTCACCAGAAGTCCCCAGCAACTGTATCAATCACACACACAGGCGATCAATGTTGGGAGTTGGACTTCTTGGTTTTTGTTTGGTTTTATTTTGATTTACCCAATATATGATATCATACCAATTCATCTACAACTTGGGATGCCAGATAGTTCTTTAAGCTTGGTGATCTGTTTGATCCCCCAGCCTAAGGGCACATCCTTCCCATCTTACTCCATTCTATCAAACCTACTTAATTTATCCTATTTTCTCCTGTATTCCTGCTTTCTTTATTTTTCTTATATTAATAAATTTTTGTTGCATTCTTATTATGTGGTAATTCTTCTCCTCACAGAACTCTGGTTGGGGAAAACTAAACAATTGAAATTTAATATGATGAATTACATTATAATGCATATGATCCATCATATGGTACATATAAATACTCATGGGCTGGTGTGATTGATTCAGAAAGTGTGAATATGAATGAGTAAAAAAGAAAAAAGTACAGAGGCCAGAACTTGAAGGACCTTACAAGCTAAGCTAAGGAATTTGAATTGTATTCCTCAAGGTGATGTGAAACCCATTAAAAAACCTTAAGAAGGGGGCATGATACAGTCAGGTTTGGATTTTAGAAAGTCCATGGCAGAAGCTATAAAAAGAATAGATTGCAAGAGGATAGTATAAAATGGAGAGAGTGGGGCTCCTGGGTAGCTCAGTGGGTTAAGCCTCTGCCTTCGGCTCAGGTCATGATCCCAGCGTCCTGGGATCGAGCCCCACTGCATCGAGCCCCACATCAGTCTCTCTGCTCAGCGGGGAGCCTGCTTCTCCCTCTCTCTCCCTCTGCCTGCTTCTCTGCCTACTTGTTATCTCTCTGTCAGATAAATAAATAAAATCTTTAATAAATAAATAAATAAAAATAAAATGGAGAGAGTTCATTTAAAAAGATGTTACAGTAATTCAGGAGAAAGATATTTTTTAAATATTTAAAACATTAAACAACTAAAGAAAACATTGGCAGTGTGAACACAGCTGTGGTGATGGGTTACATCTAGAGAACTTACTTGGCCGGTAAACCGTTTGAGGAAAAAGAAGGAAAAAAGATCATTCCCATGTTTCCTGCTTAGGACATGGAAGAATTTGATGTCATTCTCAGAATTAATAAATACAGAAAGAGGAGCATTTCTAGTACTGACTACTAATTATTGAGCACAGAGTGCATGCCAAGGAGATGCTAAACAGTTAACATACATTATGTGATTTTTTTTCTCAAGTTAATATCATGAGGTACATATTATTATATTGAATTTAAAGAAGAAGAAATCAAGGCTCTAAAAAATCAATTCACTTGTCCAAAATTACATAATAGCTAAGTGGTAGAGCTGCAATTCAAACCTAAGCAGACCTAACCCAGAGCCATGGTTCTTAGAAACATTACAACAGTGTTTGGCAAATGGGGTCCAGAGGTTATCTGCATCGGATTCATCCAGGATAATTGTCAAATTAGGCCCCTGGGTCCAGTCCAGTCTATTAAAGTGGCAATCCTGATGGGTGGGGACAGGACTCACCAGGTATTTCTCATGCACTTTAACATTTATATAACTACAACAGTACATACTATATGTTATAACTTGGTAGAAGGAGGATGGCAAATTTTCTTTTTATATGGATATTTTAGTATATGGGGCACGCCACCCAGATTGCCATAGGGGTGGAGTGCAGCAAATATTTTCAGGCTGGAATTTGACGCTGGGATGGTTTAAATCACGATTCTCAGTGTTGGTAAAGCTGGTTTTGCTGCAACCTCTCCAAGGTGGTTTGGATGAAGTATCATATGCAGGAAAGGTAGTGGATTGGAATAAGTTGTCACTGAGCTGAGCTGTCCCCCAGATCCCCACTCCTTTTCTTGTTCAGTGGTTTTGACACATACCTCCAAATTTGCCCCACGCATGAAATGTTTTTGTGTGTTTTCCTAAAAAAATGCTTGCAAATACTTTTTGCATTTTATTCCATAAAATGTTTTTAATATATGATTAATTTTGTAGAAAGGGGTGAAACAGACACTCCAGGAAGTCACACTGTGTTGTTGGTGATTCTATTTACCCTCAAGAACACCCAGTGCTCTCTCTAGGAGCATGTCACCAATTTAAGGATCATTTGATTGTCACTGGATAGGTCTAGTCTCCATTAGCAAATTGCAAACCTTTGCTTGTAGAATTTCCATGTTCTTCACAATGTTTTTAACATAGTAGGCAACCACTAAACAGCTAATGAATGTGGAAGGGAGGAGTTTGAAAGAAATAAGGTGTATGAGAAATGAGAATAGACTTACCAGAAACCAGTCATTTTTGAAAAGTGCCACATTAGGAAGTTCTCTTCATACCTCTCATGGTTAAGTGATCACTTCAACAGAAGATGCTTTCTAAACTCCCTACAGAGGTCTTCCTAAACTCTCCTACAGAAAAGCTGGAGGCTTTCGGAAAATGGACTTCAAGTGGGTCTTGGACTTGTTTTCCCATTCGAGAGAGGAAGGAACCAGTTATTAGGAATCAAGTCAGAACTTTCAGGATCCAAAATGTTCAAACCAATTCTCATAGTACACGATAATGTCAGACTCAGAACAATCACACCTTCATGATATTTTAACTCCCCTTAAGTTACATTAACTTAAAATGCTGACCGTCCCACTTCAGCTTTGTGTTATTAACATCTAAGTGTCTGTTTCAAGATTACCGAAAGGCAAAACACTACCAAAGATATTTAAGTAATATTTTTTTAAAACAGAAGATTTAAAAAAAACAATTTCTCTACCTGTTATAAACATGTCACCTCACTGTAGTGTTTTTCTGCAGACATTCACTCTCTAACTTGATGCCATTCCTATCTATTTCTTCTCCAGTCCATGCAAACAAATGATTTGGTCTGCTATATGGAAATCCGTTTCTGTGGCTCCTATGGCTTGAGAATGTATTTGATTCCTTCTTAGAAACTTGGTCATCTTGATCTGTGTAGCCTTCACCAGTTTGAGAATCCTGACCATAATCCTCTGTGGGAATTCAGACAGGTGTCCCTTCTGGCCCATAATCTGCGATATGGCCTCTGGTATTCTTGTTGCAGAAAGGTTAAGCCCTCCTGTCTTTATTCCTGAGTAAAAAAGTCCACATGGTGTTAGTATCCTCAGGGAGCAGACTGAAACAAGCAACATCTTCAATCAGGACTTAAGCCTGTGTCTATGCCAGAAAGAAATCCTTGTGATGAGCAAGGGGCTCCATTAGAAAGCAGAACGGTTGGTTTTAGCTCAGGAGTTACAAAAACAAAACTCTTTATCCTCTATTATGCTTAGAGTGGCCATATTTCCTGAAGCAAAATTTGACCCTCATGCTCTGGCAAATATATAGATACATTTGTCACAGCACTTTCAGAATATCTAAAGTTGGGACAATCCCCTAATATTCAAGGCTATATTGTTACCGTGTGTATACCCCACACTGGAACCCAACATGTCAGTTAATGGGCGGGTTATAAGTGAGATCTCACTGCGATTGGTAGAGATTACTGCCCTTGATATACAAAGGGATAATGAACTACTGGAAACACGCTGCCTTGTGGACCTGTCTGAGAACAGGAAGAGTTTATCCCCATAGCTGTGTGTCATCAGAGACTGTTGGTACTGGGGGTACTGACACTTACCTTCAGATTTCTGGAGAAGGTATCCACCATCTTGAATTATACATACCTATGGTCCTGATTTCTCTTGTTCCTTCTATCACCAGTAACAAAGCTATAAGAAGGGGCACCTCAGCCTCAGTGATGAGCATCAGCTCTTGGACTCAGAATAGTCTGAGTGCCTTCAGAAGAGTCATAAAAGGAGGGCCTTTCTGTCTTACAGCCAGGCAAGAATCCAGTTCCAAAAAGGGACTGGGAGCAGGGGTTCCTAACCACCAAAAATTAGACCAATGAAAGTAAGGAAAAGGAAACCATCTCCTCAATCCTCAAGATGATAGCCTAGCCCAGCAGTTAAAACACAGTGCCCATGGTTCATCTATCTGAGAGATGAGCAGTAGACTATACTGCCCATTCCTTTACCCTTTTATATAGCCTTGCATTGGCAAAGACAGTGATACCTATTGCAAAGTCACAGTGGAAACAGGTTGAGAGAGCTATCCCAGGATACTGTTTCTGCTCCCTTTACCTATGTGTCTTTTTTTTTTAAACGTCATTTAGTGATCAAACAAGCAAGGACGTGCCAGATGCAAATGGGTGTGAGGCAGCGCCATCTCACTGTTTTTCATGATCAGTGTAAGTGTTAACGCAAATGCTTCTCACCAGGACTTGTAAGTACAAGCCTGCTTGACATGTAACATACAGTTCAGTGGCAGACCTCTTAGGAGAATTCCCAACATTTCCAACTGTCATTCCCAATAGTCTGCCAATAAGGTAAAGCTTGGAAGGGGAAGTTCAAAATGGTAGGAACCATAAGTATTATATTAGTACTGCTTATGTAGGGCTTTCTTTTTTAACTCCGAAAGGTCTAGCAGGTCTCGGTTGAAAGGATATGCTTGTCAAAGTATCTTTTGCCAGAAGGAAGGTAATTCTATCAATAGACACCATTAAAACACATCTTAAATTTTTATTTATCCTTTTAAGTTCTGAAAGCACATTAAGGAAGAATAACATTCCACTTTGGTTACAAAGTGCTAATTAATAACTAACTTCAATTCTCCCAGAGGTAAAATATTAACATTGTTTTTTAATGAAATTAAGCATCACAATCTTCATCTTCTAATTGTTATAAAAACATTTAACAGCAATATCTGTTTAATTATTTAGACATCTCTTAATGGTGTAAATATTATCAGCGCAGTCATAAATATTTTCTGCTTTGTCCATAGACAATCAGTTAAGGATCTGTTGCTTGTAGGACTTAAATTAAGATCTATTTAAAGCTGCCTGCTGGCCACAAAATAATTACTTACACTTGCTAATGCCCGAATCTGTTAGATTTAGCTGCAAGAAGAGTTCTTTGCTTTCACAAGTAAGGGAAAGTTATTTTTCTTATATAAATTTCATTGTTAATAGTATTAGGGAGGATTAGGGTGGGGTTGAAGTTGTCGAAAATTTAATTAATCTAATCCTTTTAACAGCAATTGTTTTCATATTGATGATTCTCTGTAACAACAGTATTACAGATCATACCCATATGAAATATTTGCACGAAATATTTTAGCATATAATCTCTCCTCCAGCTTTCTCTTTCTAGAACAGTAAGGTTTTCAGCTCAATCTTCAGCTTTCTCTTTTTTTCTTAATCTCTTACTACAAATGCAGGCTTTTTTCTTAGGGGACCAACATGAAATCTTTTTTTTTTTTTTCCTCCCTACTAATTTTCTCTCTGTATCATCGTCTCTCAGTAAGTTATGTTAATGGTCATCAAATCATGAATCTTCTAAAAGAGTATGAGGGCTCTGAAATAAAAATGGTTCAATTGATTTTTTGAAGGGGACGGGGGGATCTATAGCCATTTGGTATGGATTCTCATTAGAAATGATTTGTTTACTCATCCATTTCAATAAATTGCTATGCTGCTGAAATTATCACTAAGAATAAGTCAGATGAAGGACAAAACTGTCATTCTGGTCAAACTCTGATCATCTCCGGTGTAAATTGGGAATTGTTCTTAATCTGCTCAAATGTCACATTATCCAGGAGAGACTTTCTCTGACCTCCCAATATAAAATTACAGTCAGTATCTCTCCTCCAACATCATTCTCCCCTTTAATTGGTTTTATTTTTTCTCCAGAGCAGTTACGACCCAGTAGCATTATGGGACATGATGTATTTGTTTCTTTAGTGCATCTCCCCCAACTAAAATGGAAGCTCTGCTGAAAGCCAGGACTGGGATTTGTTTAGGACTGCATCTTGAAAGTCAAGACAAGTACCTTAAGTATAGTAGTATAGTGGGCAATCAATAAATAATTATTGCATGCATGAAACTTTTTTCTCATTTTTCAGGTGCCTAAAGCACAAGATCAGTGCAAAGCAATAAAATTGTCTCCTTGTCCTGGCATGCATTTTGATGGCTGACAGTTTGATGTAAATGGAAGCATTTATCCTGAGCTGGCTGTCCTGCTGAGCCCCAGTGGAAGCGTGTCCTTGGGGAACAAAAGCAGAGGAGTGCTTTGTGTGGCCATGTCTTCATTAAAGGACTAAAACTTTGAGTTGTGCAGTGCTATCTGGCATCCACACGTAATACAAAGAGTAATACAAAGCAGAGTATCTCAAAGGATGTTCTCCAGAACACCACGTCTAGGGCATAGAAAGAAGGGTTACTAAAGTGAAAAGGAGCTCTATGGTCAATTAAAGGTTCTGAAACTAGGTATTACATGAAGCTAAGGACGATTCATAACTTCAGGATATCTCAAATGTCTGATAATGCTCATTGGGGCTGTAAAACTCTTAGACTCTTCCTTTCTACTACCAGTCTGGTTTCTAAGACTGAGTTTCATGACAAGTAACACCACTGACTTGAGAACTGAAAAAGGTCAGGGCGGGGGCAGGAGACATGGGTCTTGGCTCAGTCCTTTACTCACCTTGTTATATGACCGTGGGCAACTTAGAGAACACGTCTCTATGCCTCAGTTTCCTCTTCTGTAAAGTAGCAGAAGAAAGGATTACCTGGGATAATGTGAATAAATGGTCTGACCCCTAAGTTCTAAATAATGATAGTTATTGTCAACACATTTTACCAAATGTAGGAACAAATGCTTTTTAGATAGATATCCTCAAGTGTATTTCCTAAGACATAAAACCATATATGGGTTTGCTAGGATCCACCCATACCCAGAATCAACCTGCTATGTCTCCCTCTCGGTCTCAGTACCCTATCCCACTTTGAGAAAATGTGCACATCAATGGTGAAGTCCAAGAAATGCTATCTTCCAACGTGACTTAATACAATTGTCTAATAAGTCACCCTGGTGTATCCTGAAGAGCTGATTTCCTGTGTTTTGATGCCCTTGACCTCAGATGAAGATGCTTTTGTCAGGAGGAAGGTCGTAGCATCCAAGTTAATGATTGTGCAGATGGCTACATGCTGGTTGACTTTGAAGTGACCATATTTTTTCAGTAACTTTCAACTGAAGGTGTGATTTGTGTAAATCTGACCCCTTCCAGTAAAATGTGCATTTACATATATTTAGAATTTATAAATCTTGACAGATTCCACAATATTTATAGCCCTACATAAAAAGCCTTTGCCAGTTTTCAGAGCTTTGCATTTGGCTCTCTGGTATGCTTAAGAGAGCTTAAATAATAATAAATTTGGTGATATATTCCACCTGGAACAGAAACTTATTTTCCCCCCTTGGCTCGTTTTGAAGGGGATACTATAAATAGTGCCACAGACGCTGGGATCAGGAATAGGGAATTGAAATTCGAGAGAGAAGTACAGAAACATTTCCATTATCACTGATGCCTTGAATGTATTTTTAAAACAGTTCTGTTCCTCAAATAATGTACCTTCTCTCCTTTCTCCTACCCCATCTCAATTATACTTAAGTCCCCCAAACCTGTTGCCAGCTTTAGGATTCAGTTGCACTAATGGGGAAAAAAGAGTGAAAGTATAAGCTGACTAGGTAGGAGAAATTGCCTCTAGAGAGGCCAAAGCAATTCTCCAGTGTTCATCTCACATTTCACAGGAGTCAGCTGGTAACTGAGCGTCGAGGTCTAAAGTGTAAATTCATTATTTGAGACCCAGCTCATGCATCCTGCAGGTATGATGAAAAGCTCTCAGTTCATGAAAAAGAAAAAAAAATCTAATTGTAATTACAAGAGAAAGCCTAAGGACAATGTCAGAGGGTCGATTCTTTCACCCATCCATGCTTATAATTACCCAGTAGAGGATTAGGGAGAAATGCCTGAATAGTTGACTCCAAATGATACCATTTATTTTCTTAAACACAAAATAAACAAGAATCAGGGAGCCAGCTGTTTGCTGTGGAATCCTCTGATGAAAACTGAAAGCAGCCATTAAGTGTAGCATAAGTGGTGTTATAACTTGTTGTGATTCAAGATTTATTTCCAGCTTCTTGTTTGAGTGGATGGTGAAGGAGACAGCCTTTGTCAGGGGGAAGTAATAGTAACGGCTAACATCCCTGGACAGCTGACTCTGGGCCGGCACAGAGTAACACATTAAGTGGCTGTGGCGCATACTTCTCATTAAGTACTGGATTTTCCTGTCCTCATAACTTGGAGCATGCCCCTGCCCCAAGTCTTTCCTATGCAATCCCCTTGCCTCTAGCTAATAGGATGGCAGATGTTTGGACCAAGCCCCAGAGCCTGTAGTATACCACATTTTAATGATTTGTGGTGAACAAAGTAAATGCTTTAAGAACAGGCTTTATGAAGCAGGGGCCTAGTTAAGTATGATGGATTTGAGGCAAACCAAGAAGAAGCTGAATGTTGTATGGGGTATTGTTTCCCAAACAGGGCGCAGGTATCTACGGTTCATTGCTAATTCTAAAGCTTTGCTTGAAAAATGACTTTTTAAAGAACTGTGCTCTTGAGGAATGTCCTTGAGGCATGGAGGGATTTCCTTGCTTTTCTAAAGCATCTTTCTGAGAGGACGCCAAGGTATTGAGCTGTTAGATAGTTGCTCAGTGTCTTTGTGCTTCTCGGACCACATTATGGGTCTAACACATATGGGATAAATAAACTGTTTTCATTTCTTAAAGCCCATGGAGGGAAACGAGACAAGAAAATTACCATATTGCCTCATTTTTTTTTCAAAGCTTTTAAAGAGGAGAATCTAGTGAGGGCAAATAAAAATGATTACTGCAAACAGGGTCCCACCCTTTCCTTCCTTCCTAGCCTTTTGCTCAGCAACAGCAATGGCAAGAGTTGTGTCAAACCAGTGTTTTGATGCACCCTCTTCTGTTCTTCTTCCATAGGGCAACCCCTACATGTGCAATAATGAGTGTGATGCAAGTACCCCTGAGCTGGCGCACCCCCCTGAGCTGATGTTTGATTTTGAAGGAAGACATCCCTCCACGTTTTGGCAGTCTGCTACTTGGAAGGAATATCCCAAGCCTCTCCAGGTTAACATCACTCTGTCTTGGAGCAAAACCATTGAGCTCACAGACAACATAGTTATTACCTTTGAGTCGGGGCGTCCTGACCAAATGATCCTGGAGAAATCTCTCGATTATGGACGAACATGGCAACCCTACCAGTATTACGCCACAGATTGCTTAGATGCTTTTCACATGGATCCCAAATCTGTGAAGGATTTATCACAGCATACGGTCTTAGAAATCATTTGCACTGAAGAGTACTCTACGGGATATATGACAAATAGCAAAATAATCCACTTTGAAATCAAAGACAGGTTTGCATTTTTTGCTGGACCGTGGCTACGCAATATGGCTTCTCTCTATGGACAGCTGGATACAACCAAGAAACTCAGAGATTTCTTTACAGTCACAGACCTGAGGATAAGACTTTTGAGACCAGCAGTTGGGGAAATATTTGTAGATGAGCTACACTTGGCACGCTACTTTTATGCGATCTCAGACATAAAGGTGCATGGAAGGTAAGAAAACATCTGTCTGGTTGGAATGAGAATGGTTGTTCAAAGAAAATGCCAGTATGTTGGTCCCACAGCTTAGAGAGACATGAGCCATTTTTACTACAACATTTCCTCAGGAACACAGTCTGGAGCTAGGTCTGGAGAAATTTGAGACCCTTCTTACTCAGCAGTAAATTTGTGATCCCAGACTCACTGTCACTAAACCTGAACCTGGCAGGATTTCTTAGAATTTAAACAGAAGGGGAGAAAAAAAAAAAAGTAGCATCTTATTTGAGTCCAAGGAACTCCCTAGATCAGGGGGTGGTTTAAATCTTTAAGGCAGTGAAGCCAGGGGGAACAAAGCCAGCTGCTCTATAAAAGATAGCAAAAAACAAGAAATACATCTTTCCATTGTTTTCAAATGCCAGATAGGATTTCAACATGGTACATCTCTCCATTTATGTTTCATTGCATTGCACAAAGCACAGTTTCTGAACTGTGAGTTATATCCCTTTAAATTTATTAAATCGGAACCAAAAGCGCTTAGGAAGCACAATGCATTTGTTAAAAAGGAGTGAGCTCTGCTTTTCAGGGTTTTCGTGGATATTGCCTTAAAAAGATATGCTGCCATTTAAATATGGACCCGAGGCAGGCTCCCTTCATTTTGGGGGTCAAATACAGATGGGCCAGAGTTTAAACCCATTAGTGGTCACCGTCAGGCATATCTTTGGTTTTGATAATACATCAGAGACACACTTGAGCAAGTTTCCAAGAATTTTGAGAATGCTTTAATGAAAAACTAAGGTAATAAGAACCCGGACCTCCAAGGTAAAGCTGTTCAACCGGATTTCTTAACTGCGGTATGGTTGGTAATCAAATAACCAACTGATAGGAGTTGAAGCATGAAGTAATTGGTTGGGAAAACTAAAAATCAGTGAGGTATACAACAAAATAGAAAAAAAGAGAAAGCAAAGCAACTATTATTCTAAAAATGCTGAGAGAGCTTCAAGTCAGAATAGATGAGGTTAAGAATATAAATGGCCCATAAATCATACAGGTCTCATTAGGCAATCCTAAAATTTAAACAAATACAGCAGGCTCCATTAAGTGAATTGGCATCCAACATTCCTTAAGATAGCCCAGTCCTCAGAAATTGGAGAAGTGTTGAGACTCCCTGGTCTTTCTGAGAGTTGACTCAACCTATCTTTTTGATAATAGTGTTGTATCTGTACAGTAGAAGGAAGGAGAGGCCACTGATGTTAAGGTGAAAGTCATAACGGGCACACAGAATGGAGTGATGGGCATGACCTCAGTGTGGTAATAGAGGTTTCAGATTGTGAACTGTGGGAAGTAGCAGGAACTGGATGTTCCTCCTGGAAGAGTCAGGAATCTTTAGCAATGGAGCCTCCTTAAAAACCACTAACTAAGGTCTTGGTGACATACAATGAAGATTTCTTGAAAGCAGAATAGTATTTCTGACAGGAGTAGGCACTGGTACAGCACTGAGCTTGTAGGTTGCAGGGTGTAGAGGAAAGCCTCCGGATCAGCAGGGCACCACCAGAGTTCAATCTGGAACTGTGGCCTGAAATATGAATTGGCTATTTATAGTAAAATGTAGCCATTATACTCCTAAAATTTTGTAAGCGATCATTAGTTTCCAGTTCTTCTTCTTGGGGACTACAATATATAAAAATAATGGATGTTGAGGGGTGCCTGGGTGGCTCAGTGGGTTAAAGCCTCTGCCTTCGGCTCAGGTCATGATCCCAGGGTCCTGGGATTGAGCCCCGCATCGGGCTCTCTGCTCAGCAGGGAGCCTGCTTCCCCCCACCCCGCCGGCCTCTCTGCCTACTTGTGATCTCTGTCTGTCAAATAAATAAATCTTTTAAAAAAAATGGATGTTGATATTATTAACCATAGCATTCTACAACAAAGTAACAAGTATTCGGTTCATCTACAAGAATAAGTGTCAAAATTCATAAGCTGAGGTTTGAATTTGAATCCTAGTGTGATCTTCACTGTTAGATAAAATCATCTAATTCAGTTTTCCTGCAGTTTGAGACATTTTTAATCCAAGCCAAAATCCTTAGAGTCCAACTTCTGCAAACACTGTCTCATCTTCCACTGGTAAAGAAGGCCGTTGTATGATGCTTTTGGTCGGGAAGTAAACATTGTTGGAGCTTATTTGTGTTACTGCACATTCTTTTTTTAAGATTTTATTTGTTTATTTGACAGACAGAGATCACAAGTAGGCTGAGAGGCAGGCAGAGAGAGAGAGGAGGAAGCAGGCTCCCTGCTGAGCAGAGAGCCCCATGCTGGGCTTGATCCCAGAACCCTGGGATCATGACCTGAGCCGAGGGCAGAGGCTTTAACCCACTGAGCCACCCAGGTGCCCCTGCACATTCATTTTTGTTTCCTCTGATTGTTTAAAAAAGACGGTGTAAATACCGTCAGGAATTTTTATGCATTTAAAGTGACAGGAATTTTTATGCATTCTCTATGGGGGTCAGAGATACTATCCTTAAAAGTGGCATGTTAGAAAAGTAGACTCCCACCAGATTTACCACTTTTCTTTTATCTATGATCCTGCTAGTACCCTCCAACTGCATCTCATGGGCTCTGGGGAAGTTGCAGGAGACATCCTCCCTTCTCTGGGACTCACCTCTGCTGTCTTTTCCTGTTCACCAGTCAACTGTAAGCTAGTGAGGAAGCAGCTGGGCAAGAGGGAAAGGTCCAGTAGAGGTGAGTTCCTTCCACAAGGGCCCCCTCTGTCACCTCTAAACTCTGTCCAAATTCCTCAGGGCAAAACTGATGCTGGCGTGTACCATGCTAGGCACCAGATGGCTGGGGTATTTTTATCTTGGGGGTGAGACTAAGAAAGCAAGGCCTGATGGCTCAGGCGTGTCTCCAGCTTTTAAGTTATATAAGGGAAATGGAGGCAGTAAAGAGAGTGGTTGAGCTGCCCCTGGTGCATGAGCCTTTCAGTACAGAAGCTGATCTGGACATTTTACCCTTGAAAACTTCAGTAGGGTTAGTGGTCTAGGTCGTCTGTTTCATAGATAGCAAATCATCTGTAGAAAGATTGAATATTAATTGATGATACCCAAAGGAAAATTCTAAGGGTTCCTTTTCAAAGACATCATCAATAGAAACTTTCCAAAATATAACAGGCCTTTGTCTCCCTCAACCCTCTCTCTACCATCCCTGAAAGTACTGCAGCATTTAACACGCCATTACGTGAATATATCTGATCATTATAAGGATACTTTTTGACTTCTTACTCTACTACTACCCACACCATAATGTGGGAATTTGCGTGAATTATTTGGGGAAAGTGGGCAGATATCCATAAAAGATACAATGCAAGCAATATAAGATTTTTCAGCTATGAAACAAATACAGGTAGAGAATCTTTGAATTGATAATAAATTCCAATTCTCAGCTTCTCATGCACGTGTGCACACAGCCTTTGTGTTTTATACTGGTTACTATTTGGTGTAAAAGTAATGTTTTGATTGTTATTAGAAGAATGTAGCATTTATGTTCCTTCTAGCATGCCACACATCACATACCTATTTACTGGTGACAAAAACTATAATCCCATCATAAAAATCTTATGCCTCTTTGGCTGCATACTCATTTTGCTTCCATTTACTCCCTCTCATTGTGTATTTATTAAGATAATGGAGGGAAAAGAGGAAACATGGCTGCTGGCAATCTCAGCGACTCCATAGTACTTACATTGTTCAATAAACCCAATAATCTTCATGGACTAATTCTGACTTATGGTTGTCTTACTTCAGTAAATCAGGGTGATTTTCTCTAGTGAATAATAGACGAGTGCAGTGTGCCAGTATCTTAATTAAAGAGTGGCTCTCTTAGTCTTGATCTCATTTTAATTTACAGGGTAATACTACAATAATATCACTAATGGAAGGTACATTAAAGGGCATCAAGTAGCATTAACTGTATTAAATTATGGTACTTGTGTTAATTAACTGTTGAAGCAAGATGGTTCTAATGGCCAAAAAGGTCGTCTAATGCATAAATAAAATCTACCCAGATGAGAGGTGAGAGGAGAAATGAAGAGTAGATATTTGTTCTGAACATCTTTTTATACAGACAGGGAGTTCAATTCATAGGCTGTTAAATATAGATAATGTCCAAAATGTTTTCTTAGTTACACAGTTAGAAATTTTGATTTTTAAATATTTTGTTTCCTTCTAAGCTTTCCATAATTAAATTAGTTGAAAAGTGGAACACTATCTTTGTCAGATGCATAGGCTTTGTAGTCTATAAATTCAGCATTATTTATTGTTTCTTTGAGATGAACAGTTTCAAGGAAGCAATGTGATTTATTATAATAATTGTTAAATCTGAAAGACAAACAAACATTTGACAATGTGCTCATTTATCTATAAGATGTGCTACCAGCAATGTGTCAGGCTACTGATTTCAGACATAAGATAATAGAAAATCTTTTTCAACCTCAAAAACTTTAGGATGGAATTGTCAGAACTTTTCTCAGTGACCTAGAAAACTTTAACCCACATCTCCATTCTTGCCTCATTACACAATATTTCTGAACATAATTGTCAATAATTTTTTCATAATTTTTATCATAATTTTTTTCTCTGTGGTGTTTATTCATTTCTTACCCCTTGCTCGTGCCAGCCCAAGCACCTCACAGGTAATTAGCTGTCCCTTCCTGTTTACAGAATTGATTTTGTCTTCTGTGCCCCATTGTTTATCTCCAAGAAAGAAGCCAGGGGGCGCTAGCTCAGAAGTTCTATTTGCTCACTCTTTTGTGGTCTTCTTCACCTCACGACTGCCCCAGCTCAGAACAACACCCTCCCTGCCTAATCCCAGGATCTGCGAAGTTATGGGACAAAAACACTCTAAGTGGTGTCTGGAGTGAGGAAGCCCCCCACACACACACATTCTAGCTTTCAGGAGAAATCAGATATATTTGTAAATGCTCACTGTTTGAATGTCATCACTGTGGTCTTTGCTGTAATGAAGATAAAGTGAGGTTGAAATTCTCTTTCTTCAAGCTAGGAGTTCAAATTCTTAGTGCAAAAACATGTGCTATTAGGTAAGCAGTAACGCAGGGGAAGTTTAAAAGTATCAAAACCATATGGTATTTCTTCAAATTTTCTCAAATAATTTGGAGAAAAAATGATGTGATGTGGAAGTGCTCTGCCAGTTACCAAAGGTTTGCCAGTTATCAAAAGCTTTCCAGTTACCCTGCAAGTTCTCTAACCACAGGGTTTTCCTGGCCACAATTTGAATAAATCTAGCAAAATATTTACTTTTTACCTCTCCTGTGAGAGGCATCCTGCAAGGCACTTTGGAAGCCTTGGACCTGGCACTCATTCATTCTTCTCAATTAGTCCTAATTATTGAGGATAGGTGGTCCTACTGCTTCACAGATTCTGCTTTTATAACACCTTTCATCTTACTGTCACCAGAAAAATACTTCCCTCCACCCTGGGACGGATGCTGGCTTAGATGGTGGATATATAGAGATGCACAAGGCATAGTCAATGCTCTCAAGGAGCTGAAACCAGAATGGGCACAGACATGGGGGGGAAAAAAGCAACTTGGGTCCAGTGCTTTTGCCACGTGAATGTGATGACAGGGAAGGCTCTACTAATATAATCTGCAAAGCCTAGGAAAATCTTTGATTACGATGTCACACTTGCACGGCAACTTGAAATCAGTGCTGTGGAATGCCAAGTATCCAGGGTGGAATGGCTGTTCTAGGTGACTAGTTATGCTTAAGAACAGCACAGCCTGTTAAGGAAATCCAGATACTTGAGAACTGGCCTGAGTGGACAAATCCTGGGAGAAGCCCTTCCATCTTCTCTCTGTGGATCTTCAGCATCTCCAAGAAGCATTGAAAGATTCTGGCATCTTGGCCTCTGAGCTCCGCATGTGCTAGGAAATCTAAAATGATGTGAATTCGCATAGAGCAACGCAGTGCAGGTGAGAAACATGGTAAGGCAATGGTATTAGAGGATATTTCAGTGCAGCTGTAGTTAGTGAGGAATGCAGGAGAGACAAGGAGAGCAGCCATGTGGCTCAGCAGGAGAGCAGCTCTAACTCCAAGTCCCGATGCCCAAGTAGGGAATCCAGAAAATCTCCCTAAAAAGCCATCGTCACATAAGGGTTGAAAGAGCTATGTATGAAGTCAATAGGACTTGATGACCAATCAGATTTTGAGTAAAGAAGGGCTGAAGGAAATACTTTGGTAGGAATCCCAATGATGAGTCCAGTCAAAGATTTAAAAGTACTGCTCTGCTGTTTCAGAGAGAGGTTTGAGGTAGAAGTATAAGTTTGAAAATTATCACCTTCCATGTGATGGTTGAAGTTCAGGGAATGGAGGACAATGATATAATAGGGTGTTTTCCCTTGTAATTATAAATGACTATGGTCACTTTTAGAACATTTACAGAACTCTGGAATACTGTCATGTAAGATGTAATTTCTGATGGAAATTGAGAAATAATCAGGGAATTAGGAGGAAATCAGAAAAGAGGGGATGAATTAAGGTCATTCAATAGTCCCCATTAATATTTAAGTAACGACCCTTTACATTTGTATGGCACTCCAGTTGCAAGGTTCTTGGCAGGTACCTTCTTTTTTTGAATCTTCACAAGAAATTTGTGAAGCAGGCAGGTACATAATCCCATTTTTCAGATGAGAAAACCGAGGAACAGAGAAACTCCATGCCTTTTTTTTAAACATCCACACATAATAAAGTGACAAATCATGCTGCTAGTTATAAACCTCATGCTGTCTACATTCAGCCACACTAGCCTGAAGTGAGTTCAATCCATACAGAAGACCTAGAATGTTCCCAAAGGGGCCATCATCTTTCAATGGCAACAATGAATCAGTGAGTCTTGTGGCTCTGTCCTTCTTGGAATGTTCTGGGAGTCACTCTCTCTATGACTCCCAGCTCTGTATTTCACTCTACCAGACTGCTATGTGTTTATCTGAACCCTAACTTCTTAACTCATTTTTATCAATTTTATAATGTGTGATTGGATTAATTTATCCAATTAGCACATAACTAATTTTTTTGTTAGATCTAGGTGCTTCACAGCTAAAATAAAATTCTGATGTTAGTTTCTTGTTTTCTGAGGGGAGCAAAAAAGTAAAGAAATGAACTGAATTTTCTAAATGTTAATTTCCCCCCATATTTTTCCACAAACTTAACACCTGCAACCACTGTTGCTTAATAGGCATCATTAAACACAAAACAAACCACAGATATTAATGGATAAACTTGGAAATGACCAGATAACCTAGCTTATTTTAAGAGAATTTACCTTTCTATTGAGAATAATGTGCTTTTCCTTTTAACTTCCGTATATTAGTCCACATTATCTCTTCTGGAACTATAGTGAATAAGTGTACTACTTCTTTCACATAATAACATTTCATAAATTTGCAGTCAATGATCCTATGCTCGAGTCTTTTTTTTCAAGTTAAATGAATATTTAACCATTTTACCATCCAATTTTTTAAAATTTAATTTCAGGGGTGCCTGGGTGGCTCAATGAGTTAAGCGTCTGCCTAGGCTCAGATCATGATCTCAGGATCCTGGGATCGAGCCCCACATCAGGCTCTCTGCTCAGCGGGGAGCCTGCTTCCCACCTCTCTCTCTGCCTGCCTCTCTGCCTATTTGTGATCTCTCTCTCTCTGTCAAATGAATAAATAAAATCTTTCAAAATAATAAAAAATAAAAAATAAAATTTAATTTCAAATCTCTTAAAGGAAGAATGAAGTTCAGTAAATAAGAGCACTCAGATGAAAAGCTTAGTAACCTTAATTAAAAATAAAAAACAACACAAAAGAATTGCTACTTAACTCCAGTGGCAGTGCTTAGAATCAAGATTTATGGTATGAACCCATTTTAAGTGGACAACTGAGTGCCATTCTGATTTGGAACATAATTCTTAAATCCTTGAGGATTTCTTGAATTATAAGGAGAATATATGCATAAGCAGCTCATTTTCCTCTGAGGTTTGTACCATTATAAGGAGAGAATGTATCTAATAATTCCTCCAATTAAATTATGGACTTCATTAGTGTGCAGAAAAACAACCCAGTTTAAGAGCTTGTCTCCTTATCCTTAATTCCCCAGTGCCATAGATTTTTTAAACTGGTGGGTCATTAAAGGAAAGATGTCTCCTTTTTAAGAAACAAAAAGATAGTTAGGCAAAATACCGCATAATTAAAAAGTGAAATAATTTCCTCCCTCACTTACTTCAGCATTTGTGTAAGAAGCTATATTCTGGCTATCTCTGCATACCCCAACAATGGAAAACAGGGAAGCACTCAACTCTGGTGTCCAACTTCTGGAGCCATGCTTTTAATTCTAATACAGTGGTTGACATCTTTGGTCTCGCTGTTTTCTTTGTCCGTGTTATTTCCTGACAAATTAGGAGGTCATGGCCATTGGTTTATATTTAGTGTAAGAATTTTTGTGTGTATATGTAATCAGTTGTTCAGTAGAGACACCATTTCCATTCATTCTCCAGAGATAAGAACAAATGTATTAATGTCATGGACTTTTTCATAGTAATGGGTTTTATCATAGCAATTTGATTTTGTGAATATGTTGATTTCATTGCAATACAGATCTATATTTCAAGTAAGTAACTTTTAGAACTAAATATTTTAGTTTAACCAGAACTAGACCAGAACTAACTGCATTGCATATAAGATGGTTGCTATTTCTGTGTCCTTTTTATAGGTAAGAAAACTATCTGAATAAGGCCACTGAATCGGTGGCAATGGGGAAAGGAAAATTTTAAAATGCTTGTTTTGGGAAATGAATTTGCTCCTGAAATTCCACTTAAAAATCATTGAGTCAATGGATAGACTAGGTTTTATTTTTTATTATTTTTTTAAAGATTTTATTTATTTACTTGAGAGAGAGAGAGAGCGCACGACACGGGGTAAGGGCAGAGAGAGAAGCAGACTCCCCACTGAGCAGGGGGCCCAGTGTAGGATTCAATCCTGGGACTCCATGATCATGACCTGAGCAGAAGGCAAAGGCTTAACCGACTGAGCCACCCACGCAACCCCAGAGTAGGTCTTAAATCTGTGTATAGGAGCCTCACAAATCCCAGTGGTCCACAGATCCCAATCCAGAATATTGTATCAGCTTTCTTGCTTTGTGACCCGTACCCAAGACAACTGATATTGTGTTAGGAATGTATTGAGAAGACAAAGAGTAAAACATTAGGACCTCAAATCATTTTTTGTCTTACTTTAGAAGGAAACATTGGCTGAGGGTCAAGAGAAATAGGTTCTAGCTCTAGCTCTGTTATTAATTCTGTGATCTCAGAGCAAGTCCCAACCACTATGAGCAGGCAGAGTCTCCTCATCTACAAAATACGAATGTTACACTACATTTGTTTTTGAGAATTACTCTTCAAATAAAGTCGTAAGGGTCAAATGCATTTGGAAAATGTTTATATTATTTCCTTCTAGGAGAATTACAATGTATGTTAGCAAATTAAAGGCCCTGCGATATCCTATGATAAAGAAACATTTCCATCTTATTTACCCAGACCCTCCCAAACTTAGCCAAAAAACGTCTATTAATACCATAACTAGCGTCAGTAGAAATCATGCGGGGTAACAAAATCCCTTTACTTCAGTCTCTAATGCTATTGGGCTTTTCATATGATTTAAGGAAATAAATGAAAACATTGTGTGTGTGTGAGTGTGTGTGTTTGAACTATTTGCAGTGCTAAGAACAGATTGATATTTTGCTGGGAGGTCTAATTTTAACTATCATCTTTCCTATATTGTTGCTACACCGGGTGAAAAAATGAGACTATCTTAAGTATGGCCTTGACAGGAAGTACCTTTCTTTTTTTAACTGTTGCTCTTATTTTTTGAACCTTGGGGTGTACTGTGTATCTTTCTTTAAGAATTATAGGAAATTAAGTACAGTATTGGAACAGATAGGGATATTTTTGTTTTGTTTTTAAGCTTGAGAAATTGTGATGGAAGATGCAAAGATGTAAAAAATGAAATGCCAAGTGGTACAATCTGGTCTGTTTCAGAGATAAATAGAGATGTTGGAAGATTTCTATTTCTCTCGAATGTAAGCTTTTTCAAACTCTAATTACAGCAATAAACTAAAAATCATGTATTTAAAGGAAAATAAGATTAACTCATATTTAATTTTTTTTTCATTTGCTTTGGAAGATATTCTGGAAACCACAGGCTGATTTTAGTTAAATGCATGTTGCCTTTCTTTTGCTCCTTAGGAATGCTAATGAATAACAAATGAGAGCCCAGTAAAACCAAAAATAGTATACAGCTAAGGGATATCACCTTGTCTAGGAATTGATTGCTGCCCTGGCTGCTTTTACTCATTTGGTTTTAGTGGAATATCAAGAAAGTGAAGCTCGTACAACATATTTGTGACATCCATGTGTAATTATTAATCTTCCAGTGTTGCTGGGAACAGAGAAGAAGTAGGGGGAGGGGGAGTCAAGAGATGATGGGAGGGGGAAGTCTAAGAGGTCAGCAATTTGTCAGGTTGGAAATAGACAGCATCATGAATTCCTCCTGTACTGGAATAATATAGGCAGTGTGTATGCCAAAGAGAATCATAGCATTGCAAAATCATTTCTTTTAGAACTGAAAGAAACCGTGACATAATGTAATCTAACTCCCTCTTTTTCAGATGTGAAACAGAATGGTTAAACCAACTAACCAAGGATGATACTGTTACATAACCAGAAATTAGGCCCAGATGGAACTTGTTGTATTTTACTCATTGACCTGTCCTCTGTGCCTAGCATTGGGCCTGGCACATAGTAGGAATTCAACAAATATTTATTGATGGGTTAAGGATATTCCACATTCGTCTGTGGAATACCCTTTTGAGCAGCATGTAAACCAACAATTCTAAGTATCTACACACTTCTCACTTGGCATCCTGTGACCACCTTTGTGTATTCCTTATGTAAGACTGCAAAGGAACTGGAGATAAGCCCAATATTTTTGGTAATGCCACTTCAGACTTCAACAAATAGACCAAAGATAGAGAATAAAATTTATCTACCTCAGATATTAGAGTCATATATCTATTCATGATAAATGAGTATTATTCCACCCAGACACACACATTTCTTTTATTATTGTCTGATTGGTGCTTTAAGACCAAAATTGCGACTCATAATTTCTTTCCTGGGCGAGAACAAGTCCATGAAAAGGACTGGACTCTTCCACCCACCCCCAAGAAGTATTTAGTGAAATCACAATAGCACTGTTTGTCCCAAAGCTATCTTCAAATAACATTTGTCTCCTGGGTTCAGCAACTAAGTAGTTAAAAATTTTATAACAGCCATCTTACAATTTGTAAATGAGGCCTTTAAATATTGACAGAGCCAGTGTTGGGTCTCAAAAAATGGGAGCTAAGGAGACAAGGAAACAGGCAGTGACCTTTTATGAACATATGTCTTAACTGAAATAATTCAAGTTCATTATATACTCTTAAACAGCAAAAGAGGACTAAAAGTATTAATAGTTATGAAAGAAGAGAGAAAGAAAATGAAAGAACATATTGCATGGCTAGCTAGCTAGGAGTGGAGGAACTGTGGATAATTTGATTTATTTTTGTTTTTCTGTATTTTTCACATTTTATTCATTGAACATAGCATTGAATAAAATCAGTTTTAACAATAAAGTTAAAATTTAGCAGTGTTATAGTATTCAAAATCAATACACAAATATCAGTTGTGTTTCAATATAATAACAATGAACAATCCAAAAAGGAAATTATGTAAATAATACCATTTACAATAACATCAAAAAGAATAAAATACTTAGGAATAAAGTTAACCAAAAAGGCAAATGATTTGTACACTAAAAACTATAAAACATTGCTGAAAGAAACTGAAGAAGAATATAAATGAAATTTCCTGGTCATGAGTTGGAAAATCTTAAGATCTCACTACCACCCCATGTGTTCTCTAGAATCAATGCAATCTCTGTCAAAACCCCAATGACACCTTTGGCAGAAGTAGAAAAATCCATCATAAAATTCATCTCAAATAACTCTGAAAACCCAAAATAATCTTGAAAAAGAAGAATGAAGTTGGAAGTTTTACACTTTTTTAAATTTTGAAACTTATGATAAAGCTATAGTAATCAAAACAGTGTGTATCAGAATACAAGTAGACTTATAGAGAAATAGAATACAATACAGTCCAGAAATAAACCCTTGCACATATCACTAAATGATTTTTGAGAAGGGCCAGTCCCACCAAAGAGAAAAGACAATCTTTTAAACAAATGATGTTAGGAAAACTGGATATCCACATGCAAAAAAAGAAAAAGAACTTAGATCGTTATCTTACACTTTATCAAATATTAACTCAAAATATTAACTCAAGATGGATCAAAGACCTAAATGTAAGAGCTGTAAGTATGAAACTTTTAGGAGAAAACATAGGGGGAAAACTCATGATACTGGATTTGGTAATGATTTCAGGAATTTGACACCAAAGGCATAAGCAGTGAAAGAAAAAATGGATAGGTTAAACTTCATCAAAATTAGAACCTTTTACACATTAATGGACACTATCAAGAGTAGAAAGCAGCCCACAAAATGGAAGAAAATATTGGTAAATCATATATCTTAAGTAATTGATATCTAGAGTATAGAAAAACTTACAACTCAACAATAACAAATATGAATGTCCCACAACAATGAGAATATACTTCATGTCACAAAACCATACACTTCAAAATAGTTAAAATGGTAAATTCTGTTATGTATATTTAACACATAAAAAGTAAAATTAAGTAACAGAAAAAATATAATATTTCTTGTCTCAACAAAATAAAACAGAAATTCTAAGATATTTAACAGTCTTAGTCCTTTGCTATTTTTTTTAATCTATTTATTTATTTAACAGAGAGAGATCACAAGTAGGCAGAGAGACAAGCAGAGAGAGAGGAAGGGCAGCAGGCTCCCTGCTGAGCAGAGAGCCCTATGCGGGGCTCAGATCCCACAACCCTGGGATCATGACCTGAGCCGAAGGCAGAGGCTTTAACCCACTGAGCCACCCAGGTGCCCCAGTCCTTTGCTATTTTTAATGTTGTTCTTGGCTTTGAGATGAAGAAAGTGTTTTGAGTTTGGAAGGGGCTTCCATGCTAGTTGGAGGAAATAACATCTTGTCAAGCAGACAGTTAATAGGCAGAGGGTTTCTCTGTGTAGAAGAAAGATGAAAAGCAATTAGAGAAGTGGGCCTAAAGGATTTTTAAAGATTTTATTTATTTGTTTGACAGAGATCACAAGTAGGCAGAGAGGCAGGCAGAGAAAGAAAGGGAAGCAGGCTCCCCACTGAGCAGAGAGCCCAAAGTGGGGCTCGATTCCAGGACCCTGACACCATGACCTGAGCCGAAGGCAGAGGCTTTAACCCACTGAGCCACCCAGGTGCCAGCAATAGAGGACTTTTAATATCAGACTGTTTTGATTTCATACTAGAGATAAGCAATGAGGAACAACTGTAAGTCTGTGTAGAGTGTTATGCGTTGGGGAGGATGACAATTTAAAAAAAAAAAAAACACTAAGAAGGTTATACTACTGTTTGTGTACAAAATGGCTTGAAAGAAGGGTCTTATTATAGTAATAACCATCATGAAAGGTGATGGCTATGAATATAGAAAGGAAGAAATAAATCTGAAAAACAGGTTTTAATAACACAAAGAAGTACAACATCCGGGTGGCTCAGTTGGTTAAAAGTCTGATTTCAGCTCAGGTCATGATCCTAGGATCCTGGGATCTTGCCCCAGGTCAGGCTCCCTGCTTAGCATAGAGTCTGCTTGCCTGTCTCCCACACATTCTCCTTCTGCCCCTCCCTCTGCTCGTGCTCTCTCTTTCAAATAAATAAATAGAAATAAAATCTTAAAAAATAATAATAATAATACAGAGAAGCAAGCCTATCCCTAATATTTGCATGGTGGGGAAAGAATGCAAAGGAAAGCCCACATACTATATCCCTAAAAAATTATAAGTTATGCATTGAACTGTACCTCTGATTGGCCCATTTCCCCACCCTGGACCCCACGGGCACTCCCCAGTGTGTGGCTAAAGGACCGATCACCTCAACCCAGCCAGTTCTGCAGTGTGAAATATTGATAACAATCTGATACTGCTGTAGGAAGACAGATCCTGTATCCTGGGACTAAGACTCCTAAGACTAAGACTCCTAAGTTGTGACTGATCTGCCTGAACTTGGAATGGAAACCTACCTATGCAAGCCTCTAAGAGCCCAAGGCAAGATATTTTTTCTCTCAATACCTCACTTCTCCATTCCAAGATTTCTAGGTAATCCTAAGCACCTCCCAAAACTATAGCAAGTGCTCTTCTTCTTGTAATGGCCATGCTAACTCTCTTGCCAATAATAACTACAAACTCTGGACTAAAAGTAA
This sequence comes from Taxidea taxus jeffersonii, assembly GCA_003697995.1. Classification (NCBI taxonomy): domain Eukaryota; kingdom Metazoa; phylum Chordata; class Mammalia; order Carnivora; family Mustelidae; genus Taxidea; species Taxidea taxus. Next base: position 119,048 of record ML102971.1, read on the forward strand.
AAACATTTAAAGATTTTAGAGAATGACGAGAAGTAGGCAGATACTGGAAAGGAGTCAATACTTGCAAGAAAGGAAAGGCATTGAATGATTTTTCCTTTTTTCTAGTTTTCGCATAGGAGCAGGCCTCAGTCTCTCCCATGCATGATGGGGAAGGGGGTGCAATTAAAACCCAGATGGAAAATCTTCTCTTTTATTGGCTTGAACAACCAGAGGACAGGTGGAGGCCACCATAATAACTAAAATATCAAGAGAGAAATATAAAATATTGTGTATAAATTCTGCCTTAATCTCTGGGAGCCTCTGATTCATTAACGTGTGGAACAGTCTCCAAGCAGTCTAGCTAAAGCTAAAAGAATGGAACTGAGATTTGGGCTGTTCTTGCAGAGGAGATAGTTTGCAGTGTACAATTTGAATTTAGTCACAGTCATTGCCCACTAAACAAACAAGAAAATCAATACTCTTCAGAAGAACATAACAGAATCCAGAGTCTCTATAAAATATCATTTGTAATATCCAGATACAATTTAAAAATTTACTCAATATATGAAGAAAACAGAAAAAGATAACCCACATTCTATAGAAAAGACAAGTGGAGACCAAACTCAACATGACAAAGGTATTAGGATTTTAAAGCAGTTACTATAACAATACTGAAAGAGGTAAGAAAATGTGATTTTAATAAATGATTATATGACATATCTACAGGAAAATGGAGACTACAGAAAGTAACCAAATAGAAATTATAGTACTGAAAAAGTATAATTTTCTATAAAATTTTACTAGGTGTACTTAAGAGTAGATTGGAACTAATAGAAGAAAGAGTCAATGAACTTGACAATAGATTTGTAGAAATTATCCAGTACAGCAACAAACAAGGAAGAAGATAGGAAAAAAAAAAAATTTAACCAAGTTTCAGGGACCTTTAGGACAATATCTAAAAGTCCAATAGATGTGTAATAGAAATCTCAGAGATAAGAGAGAAAAAATGGAGCTGCAAAAGTGTTTGAGGAAATAATGTCCAAAAATTGCCCAGAAACATAAAGTTACAGAGAATCCTGAGCAAGATGACTATCAAGAGAGCAGCCTCTAGGCATATCATATGCAAACCACTGAAATCAAATGATAATGAGAAAGAGGGGGGAAAAAAACCACATTACATATAAGCGAACAGCAATTCAAATGGCCATTGAAATTCTTATCAGAAACAATCAAGACCAGAGGACAGTGGAACATTTTTAGAGTGCTGAAAGAAAAAAGAAAAGAAAAGAAAAACAAACAAACAAACAAAAAACTGACACCCCAGACTTCTTTATCCAGTGAAAATATCTTTCACAAATGAAAGCTGATTAAAGACATTTTCAGATAAAAGGAAACCAAGAGAATTCATACCATCAGGCCTGTACTAGAAGAAATGCTAAAAGAAGTTTCTCAGACCAAAAGGAAGTGATAACCAGATAAAAATTTAGACCATTAATAACTGGTATTATAGGACAATGGTTTCACTCTGAAGTGAGTTTTCCCACTCAGCTGGAAACTATACCAAGAATATAAACACTAAAAATAGGATTTGGATGGAAAGTATATTACAAAAATATCTTGAGGATGTTTTATTTCCTTTGGAAAGATAAGTTTTAAAGAAAAAAAATTAATGGTGTTTCTCAGGAAATCTGAACTTGCAAAAGAAGTCTTTAACAATGTGTTGCATTTTTCTGCACTCCTACCCAGGATAAGCAGATCAGTTGGGAAATCTCATCCACATTCACTTCAGAAGCACTTTTTGTAGCCTACCTTCATGGCTGCTTACAGATCAAAGAGAATATAGAGTAGAGCACCTGCCCTTCTTGGTTCAGAGGTATGTCTCCAACTCACCAAAGTCATTCAAATGCTCTTTGTTTCTCACAGCTCTGCCCATTTCCTTAGCCAGTGTGAGACTGGGAAGTTAGCAGATCACAACCAAGAAGTGAGAGCCTTTTCTGGTTCCAGAGTCACCCACTTAGAGGAAGAGAAAGCATGTTGAAGAGTCAGCACTGTTGGTATCAAAAGAGAGAATGTCAACCACCTACTTAACCTTAGCACCACATAGAATGGAAAATGTCCAAAATCCCATAATGTGTAACAAAAATTTCAGATAGCCCAGGAACTCTCGGAAATGTACTATAATTTAAAAGGGAAAGGAGTCTTTTTTGGACATGGCAGTAACCCTTTGGTTAAGCATGTTAATGCAAGGCAGACATTTTGCAACTTTAATTATTTGTGCTTGTCTTTAAAGTGGACAAAATAACTAGTTATGTTTAGTTGAATAGAAATGATGAGGGTTTTTTGAGAACATGACGATATGTATAAATAAAAAAGGGTAAAACATCATTTAATTGAGAATCAGATCACTTGGACTCTAATCCCAGCAGTGTAACAGGAAAAATAATAAGACCTACCTTTCCTCCCTTTCAGGAACTGGAAAAAAAAACCACAAAATGCAATACAAACAAATCAAGCACTTAAAATGTTTAGTGCTCACTAGCTCCTGGCAGTGTGCCAATTGATGGAGATACAGAAATGAAAAGCCACAGTCTCTGCTTCCAGTTGTTACCATCTGGATGGATTGATTCACAGGGAAAATTATAAGTCAATGTGATCACTGCAGTGATAGGGATACAGATAAGATTACTATGGTAACACCAAAGAGGGGGACGGTGGGGGTGGGGGTTTCTAGAGGACCTTCTGATAGTCTCTTTTTCATCAAGGTTATTTCTAAACAATCACCTCCATATGTCAGGCTGAACCATATGAAATTGTTATTAATCAATTAAAAATGATTGAATATGATCTAATCGTTGATAATGTCCTATTTTAGACCAGTACACACTTAGAAAACATGCTTTCTCCCTAATATAGGTATATCCAGAAAATTTATTCACAGTAGAGTTACTTCTAGACACACAGAAATATTGTGGATTTGCAAGACTGCATGTTGTTTAATCAGACTGAATGACAGGCTCAATTTTCAATACAAAGTTAATCCTTTTTTCATTAAATATAAATGTTATTTATGGAAAACAAGAGTCCTGCAGAAGCAAAAAGATATCTCTCAGGATTACACATTTTATATTTGCTTAGCATTGATGAGTTTAAACCAAGAGTCCCTCTTTGCAATTTGATTATTTGCTCCTTTCCTTGATATTGATTATTCTATTAGATTTTGCTGCTAACAACAGTATATGTAAAGATTCCAATATTATTTTACTGCCAAAATAAGATGCCAAAGGAAATTACATACCATAGTTGAGTCTTTGATACAATCTAAAATAAGAAAATATTAAGTCGAGACATATGCTTATAACCAACTCTGGTTTACATGGAGAGGCAGCAGAGGAAGCTTGCAGTAGGACAGACCCAGGTTTAAATCCAGACTCCACCACTTGCGACCTGCTAGACTTCAGAAAAATTGCCTAACATAAATATCTTAGAGTTTCAGTCCCACTCATCTGTAAAATGGAGCAAATGCTATCCACATAGATGAGTTATTTTAAAAGATCATGAATGTAAATAAAATCCAAGTACATGTGAAATAAATGGTCATTATTATCATGGGCCCAGGATGGTAGCTACAATTGAATATTATGATTCTGAAAACAATTTTGCTTTGTTTTCAATTATTTTTTCTTTGTCTTACTACAACATACTGGCCCTATCAACATTCACCATTAATATTTTTTTGTCTACTAACTCTTTCCACTTTCTTATATTGCTGGACTGTTTATATACTAATATATAATTCATACTCTATCGTACCTTCATTAATGCACTTATGTTATCTGCCTTTATTGCTTCCTTTCCTTTTGAAGGCTGAAGCAGGTTAAATTTATCATTCCTGTATTTCTAGGGTTCTCCTTCAGTAGAGATCACCATGAGAATTAAAACCAGGAACTGTAAAAACAGCAGAGCAACTTCAGGTTTTCTAAGGTTGGCTCCTTGAGTCCGGGATAAATGTAGTTATATTATACCCCATTTCCTCTGGGTTGCAGGCATTTGCCCTCCCTGATGATGGATGGCCTACTTTGACATTTTGCATGGGTAACTCTTGAAAATGAAAACTGTAGTTATAAAAGATTCATTGGTTCATCCTACAGTCCTAACACTGTCACCTGGACACACAGTGACAAGATTGCAATGTCTGTTGACCCTGTTGGTCACCAAAAAGGAGAAGAAAATGTCCCAGGATCATCTAAAACAGGGAAGGAGTTTAGGACTCCTTTTCCATAGAATGTAATAACTAATACAATTTGTAGTTCTGTTTTTCCTCTGTCTTCAGTGAATCTGCTTTGGAAAGGCAGCAAATCCTGTCATGTGCTGGGGAAGTTCAGGGTTTACCATCTTAAGAACCATACTCAGTTTAGGGTCAAGTCCATGAGTTGTGAAGACCTGGAAAAGAGTTTTAGCAGGTGAAGGTGAAAAATTATGTGGGCTCACTAGAGTGGACAACTTAGTGGAGAAGATATACAAAAGATATTATGTATTAACAAATGATAGTCAAATCCATTTAAAATTACTCTGTAAATCATCTTTTTTGATTAGTAGTCTTATTTCATCTCTAATCTATATTCTATTCTATTTTAAAGGCAAAGTGGATTTCTTAAAATAAGCATTTTGGTGAGTTTGGAAGTAACTTACAAGCATTCTAACACTTAATAATAAAATGTGACTGACCGATCAGTCCCAAAGGAAATTCTGACACACAAATCATAACCACCCCTTCCAAAAAAGTAGGACCGAAGCATTAATAGAACCATTATTACGCCATTACCATAATTGAAAGATGAATGTCACAGTTCAGATTTAAGTGCTTCACACAAATAAAACACTCAACTATAAAAAATGAAAAACACAGGCAGAGGAGGGCTCTGTACATTGAGATATGTGTCTTTACACTCAACTAATTAGTCGCTACTGAATGTTTTTGCTTTGCTCAATGGCATGTGGTACATAAATCATTGCAATATGTTCGATGCAAATGGTTGTTAATAGAGGAGCCATCTGCTCTGTGCTGGAGAGTTTGTTAAAAAGAATGTGGTGAACCTACTTTGGATGATGTTGAAAAACTCAAATACCAAATTTCTAAAATGAGCTGCCTCCGTTAACCCCAACATACCAAATGCTCCTCTGGCCTTTTGAATTCTACAGATTCATCACTAAAGCACTCATAGCACAGCCTATGCTGTTTTCATGAACCCCATCGGACACCTCTAAAGGCAGACTATCCTACGGATGCCTCCCACTGCATGGAGACCTACAGTGTCCTAAAAGTGTATTTGGAGTTTTAGAACATCCAATAAATAATCAGGCGATCCTCTCTAGCACATCTTTGCTAACACGAATCAGACAGACTCTCCATCCCTGTCCCTCCTGGAAGCTGTTCCTTTATAGCTGTAGATCACTGGCAAGTTGCAGGCTGATGATGAATTGCCATGGGTATCATCAGTGTTTGCAACCGCCACCTCCCATAATCCACAATACTGTATTTCTCCAAAAGATCATCAGTGCAAAAGGGAGCCATGATTTCTCTCCCAAAATACTTTATTAGATGCTGTCACACAGCTTCCTAATAATGTCTGCCGGACTCACCAGTGACACTGTAAAACATGGAAAAATTGGTAATAGGACAGGAATCAGAGCCATCAGCTTTTCCAATGTCGTGCTCCACTTTCTGGCAGAAAAAAAAAAAAAAAAAAAAGAAATGCTACTTAATCCCGCCCTTTCTAATCAGTTCCTGGTCAAGGTTGCTGTCGGTATATTTAAGAGCCAGCTGCCATGATGATCTATGACATTAATATCCATTGGAGGTGTGCTTAAGTGATACAATACTCAAAATAAAACTTTGGCCATGAAAGAACAAGCTTAGAAATTAACTGTGTGGATGAAAATCTTCAAGTACACAACTTCACTAAAGCCAGATGCAAGGTATGATTATTGGCCTACAGCTAACTTGGCTTTCTCTACCCTACTTTTTTTTTTTTTCCTTCCCCCCTACTCCTCTCTCTTTTGGCTTTTACAGTATCTGATTTAAGACTGTGCTTTTGGGGATTCGCCTGCAGGAGGAGAGGCTGCAGGAGAGCTCATTAGCCCAGCAGATGCTCTATCCCTGGATGAATTATACAATGAAAAGCTTGCTTCTGAGGGCCACCAAAAAGAGCCAGGGCTTTGTGGAGGTGGGTAGCCCTGCAGTGCAATACAAGCTTTTTATTTGTTAAAAAGGGATTTTGTACTAAAAACATTTCCCTTTGTTTGTTCTCATGAAAAGAGGAGCCTCCTGAAGGCTGCATGCATTTGATGACTCCATTTCAAAATGAACACTTGTCAGTTTCCAAAGGGGGCTGCTGCACTTGAAAGTGACACAAAACCATTAGGAGATGGGGAGACTGGCAGGATAATCAGACAGGCAATGCCTTAAAGGCAAAGTGTGCTGGCTGGGAATTTGAGAAGCTTGAATGTTGAAGTGGATTCTGACAATGATCCTGAACCTTTACAAAGCCTATGCTTTAGATTTGGAGCCTAGGGGAAAAAAGAAAAAAAAAAAAAACTTAGGTTGTCTAATTACATTAGTTTATTGAGCTATAGTATCACTTTGGTTCCCAGAACACCACTTTAATTTAATTTAGATTTTGTTACTTCTTCCCCTCCAAAAGGAAAACTTCACCATGGAGGCATATTTATTGTTTTTAATGTTTATGTTTGGAAACATTCACTAATTCATTTTCCCACTTAATTACAGGGAACAGGAGGATTGATTCTTTAAAACCACAGATGATATTTACCAAAGTTTTTTATGTGGAAATATAAATGGAAAGTTTTTTTATCCAAAATTATAGTCTGATTTTCTGAGTTGTTGTTGTTGTTGTTGTTGTTCTTCTTCTTCTTCTTCTTCTTCTTCTTCTTCTTCTTCTTCTTCTTTTTTTAAGGAGAGGAAAGGGCACCCAGGGAAATATGAAGAGCCAACAAAAGCCAGCTGCGGAGACATGGTATTCATCAACCTTGAGTCTTTTGTATAGGGAAGTGCATTTGGGTCATTGCTGCTTTCCTTCTTGGCAGGATCCTGTGGGGCCTCCCCAGTTCACTCTGCTGATATTCAGTGACAAACACCCCAGCAGGGAGGGCATTCAGACACATTCCATCTGTTGGTGGTATAATTTCTTTCAGATTTGCTGGATGAGGTGTTTGCCAGCAAACTTGTCACTCAGCTGTATTTTTGAGGTTTGGGCCCTCTTCTTGGGCCCAGAGATATCTGAGCGATGCAAAGCAGAATTTCATAGCCCTCTCTTAATACTTTTTTATACTGGTGATGTCCTCATCTCCAAAACACTTTTCTCACTTCTGTTCTGAACACTCCTCTGGGTCATGAAGTTCAAGCTGTCTAGTTAGGTGAAGGCAGGCATTTATTTATTCTCAGTAATCAGGATCATTTTTAAAACCTTTCTGTGTCCTTTACAATGTGATGTTCTGCTTTAAAATAGCAGGAAAATTTCTTCAGTGAATAAAATATCTAGTTAAAACATATCAAAACAATACATTTTGTTTTACAATCAGGAAAAGCAGCCCCAAATCGTTAAAACCCAATAGTTCGTAGAGTAGCTCCAAAATGTCACTTCTAACATTTCTTTTTTTCTAAGAAGACTCAATGATTCCAACAGAGGGGTAGGGATTGCATTCAAACATTTGGAGAGATTTTCATGATCAAATCTAGATGTAGATTTGTAGATTGTAGATTCGATCATGAAAATCTCTCCAAATGTTTGATGGAGTCTCATTTATTTATCTGGGAATTAAAACTCAGTGTTCAAAAGCTATATGGAAAACCTGAGGTATCAAGTATCTGATTTCCATTCTGCTTGATGCCAAAATTCGTTATTAAAATTGAGGGGAGCTAATGATTTAAAATAGGTTATAAGCAGAAACTACTTCTTGTTATGTAATGTTCAGAATATCAACCCTTCTTGTTCTTTGTGTGAACCCAAAGAGCCCAGAGGGTGATTTTCAAAGTTCTGTATGGTTCTTGCTGGAAGGCAGCAAGCTCAGCAGGTCACCGGACAGGTGTGAGCTGTAGCAGCATAGAAGTCAGGAACACAGCAGCAAGGGGAATCAAGTTACTTTGGCTTTATCCTTTGAAATGGCATTTTTCTGGGATGAGAATGTTAGATGGCATTTCATATTATTCATGATGGCAGCCCTTCAGCCCAGAACCATTGTTCTAGAAAACCCACCTGCAGACTAATAACTATCCTCATAGCCAACAGTCTGAATGAAGCTTTTTAAGTACCTCAGAGACCCTTTCCCCCAACCAATCCCTATAGGAGAAGTGCCCTGCCTGCCCTAGATTTGCGCTGTTCTTTCTATTTCTTTTAAAAACTTTCTGAATTGAAAGCTTTTCAGTTTTAGATCGTGCATCTGACATGGAGAGCAATACCCTATTCCCATTTCCAGACTGAGGGTATATATAGTCTTCTTAGAACTGAGGCTATTCATTAGTTCACCTGGCATGTATTGTGTAATTTGCTCATCATTTGTTTTCTGAGAAGGGGTTTCCTGGGGCTGCTTAGTCCCCAAGATGTCAGGAAGATGTAGCAAGCAGGAACAAACAAAAGAGGCACGCCTGAGAAACCTGGCTTTGGTTCCGAGGTCTAGAGTCTCCCTGTGTGGCTGGTGGGTCCCAGTCTCACTAGTCCAGGCAGTGAGTTTCCGTAGGCTTCAAAATGAAGAGAGGTCTCAGACTAAGAAATGCTGCGCTACAGCCAGCCTGAGGTGATGGAAGGTTTTCTTCGTCAGTAATACAGCTCTGAGAGAAGACTGCTCCCCAGACACACCAGCTCTATGAGGGAACTGCATTTCTTGAGCTCCAAGTATGAATTTAGTATAGTTGGCTGGCCAGGGGCAACAGAGGGCTTGAAGAAGCCATTTTGGTACCCTTGGGGATTGTGGGCTGAGAAAATGACCAGTCATGTGAGAACAACCCAGCTGTCGAGTGAGAATTTACCCTGACATTCTGTCCCAGGCAGCAGCACCGACCTACACAGCCGGTTGCCCCTTCTTTGGCTAACAGCTTGACTACATGGGTTGGATGGCTGTTCTGGATACAGAATACATTTCCCTCAAGGTGCACTCACAAATACGTTATATATTTAGAATTTTTTTTTTTGGCAAGTTTTAAAAAAATCTTCAGAGATGTCAAAACAAGTGAAAAATTTATATCCAAGATAAAATGTTCAGTGCCTGGTTTAAAAAGAAGCTTTGATCGGGCTTAGGGGACCAGAATAGCATTTGGAAGTTATTGCAAGGCAATCTTTATTTAACACATTTGTTCAAAAATGCTTAACTATGTCTTTAATCTTGCCCCATAACAGCCAGGACTTTCTTAACTTGGATTTGCATGTGTAAAGAACCTACACACAGTAGGAATTCAAGAACAGCAGTCCCATCTTAGACCCCCATTCCTGCCATCATCTCTTTTCCTGCCTTGCCAAAGAAAATAGAAAAGAGTTTCCTTCTTTAGGGGTGCACTGCCCCTGGGAAATAGGGTATTCTGATACAGCAGCCGCATCAAATGCTAGGGATAGAAGGCAGAGGGAAATGAAAAAGAACCAGACAGAGCAAGCATGAAGAGCAGACTTCCAGAGTAAGAGCAGAACGGTCACACCAGGGTCACACCACTTGTATTACTTAAGGTCATCTTTATAGTTGGGTAGACTGGGTTGAAATCCATTTCCCCATCATTTATTCCCCCTGTAATGTGGACAAATGCCTTGCCTCTCTGAGCTCTATTTTTTCACAGCAGTACAATGGGAATAATAACTGGCTTTGTGGAATTCTTGGAAGAATTAATGTATAATTTTCATCCTTTCCATTGGATATACAATGCTACTTCTGTCTTCTATTGGATTTTTCTCTAGATAAAACTCTCATTAAATTTGTTTCATGAGCATACCTTTATTTCTAAAATTGTGTTTAGTTTTGTTTGTTTTTTTTCCAACCTTCCGAACACTTTTGATAGTCTCTTGTTCCCAACTTGTGTTTTCAGTTTTCTCTTTATTTCTTTAAGGCTATCAAACATACTTATTTTGTATTTGATCTGTTTATTCCATACTTTTTTTTCACATTTAAGGAGTTTTATTTAGCGAATCATCCCATATCAACTCAAGTATAATTATATCAAAATAACCAATATAGTAAAAAGTTACTCAGTAGTGCTAAATGCAGCAGGAAATGGAGTAATAGGAAAAAGCAAACATTCCAAGGCCTTCTAGGCCATATTTATTATGTTGTTCCTCTTCTCAAGGCCATTGGAGGTGATTTGGTCACACTAATAGAGTTGATTTTCTGACATGTCAGATCTTTCAATATTAGGAAGATAATAAATCTATTAATATAATTTAGTAAATAAAGTAAAAAATACAGTATATTATGTAGACATTAAATGACATTTATTAATATTAATTTCATTTTTAATTAAAAATTTTTAAGACAAAACAAGCTGACATTATCCATTATTCCTCAAGAAATTAAAGTATGAATTAGATGAAGAAATATTACAGTCTCAATATATTTGAATGTATTTATTGTCACATCAATAGGCAATATTACTTAAGTACTTCACAGACTATGCCACAGAGCACCAAAAACTAGTATACTAGAGTATAAGATAGTATAGAGTATATAGAGTATAAAATAGATAAATCAGCCTTGCTAGAACTGGACTCATTCCATTTCCCATCGATACTTGTAAGAATTCCTTTTAAAAGCTGACTGTTTCAGTTTGGCTCAGAATCAATCGCCAATTTCTTTCTTTCTTTCTTTTTTGGAAGGATTTATTTATTTTTAGTTTTTAAAATGTATTTATCTATGTATTTTTTTATTATTGAGATATAACTGACATACATTACATTGGTTTCAAGCGTACAACATTATGGTTCAATATTTGTATTTATTTCAAAATAATCACCACAATAAATCTAGTTAACATCCATCTCCAAACATAGTTACAGATTTTTTTTCTTGTGGTGAGAATTTTTAAGATCTGCTCTTTTAGCAACTTTCATATATGCAGTATTATTAACTATAGTCACTGTGCTGTACATTACACCCCATTACTTACTTATTTTATAACTGAAAATTTGTACCTTTTGACTTTATTCTCCTATTTCGTCCATCTCCCATCCCTGCCTTGGACAACCATCAGTGCATTCTCTGTATCTCTGAGCTTGGCATCTTTTGTTTATTGGGGTTTTTGTTTTTTGTTTTTTTAGATTCCACATATAAGTGAGATCATTATTTGTCTTTCTCTGTCTGACTTATTTCACTTAGCATAACGCCCTATAGTTCATTCATGTTGTCGCAAATGGCAAGATTTCCACCCTTTTTATGGATGAATAAAATTCCATTGCATATATTTGCATACATTACTTTACCCTTTCCTGCAAGACTCTATCCTTCTTGGATTCCATCCTTATTTAAGGTAGTCTTTGATCCACTGGACTCAAATCTTGTCCCCGTACCATCTAACTCCACCATCACCACCACTCTCAAACTCTAAGCCACAGAAATCTAATAATTCAGTGACTTTAGTATTCACTTGATTCCCTGGTGGTTTGTGTTTGTGTTTGGTTTTGGTTTTGGTTCATTCCTGACTTCAGTGTATTTTCTATACTCTTACATTTTATAAGTATGTATCAAAGTATTTTTAGATCTTGTGTTATAAGAAGGTTTTAGTATGTTCTAGACTGTCAGAATAGAAGAAACAAAAGTCTTTGTAAGTATTTTGGGCTGTTTCTTTGACGAAAATATAAGCACAATTCCATTGTGTGGAATATACCTATTCCACATATATATATGTATATATGGTACATGTATATATGCCAAATTTTCCTTATCCTCTTATTTATTGGTGGATACTTAGGCTTTTTCCATATCTTGGCTTTTGTAAGTAGTGCTTCAGTGAACATAGGAGTGCATATATCTTTTCGAGTTAGTATTTTTATTTCCTTTGGATCATACTGGAAATACTGGTTCATATGGGATAGCTCTATTTTTAATTTTTTGAGGAAACTCCATACTGTTTTCCACAGTGATGGAAAATGAATCAAGATTATAGTATCTGTTGAGGACACCTTAGTCTTAATATCTGTTTGTCAAACTCTTGTATCCCAGAATCTTCACCCAGATATATATAAGCTTAGCCAAGCTTAAATTTTAACGATTTCATTTCTTTCACAGGTATTTCACAGTTTCTTAAAAACTTTAAATGATTTCATTCTTTACTTGACTGGTCTAATAGAAATGGTTGAGAAATGACTAGAAATTATGGTTCACAAAGTTAACATTGAAAGAAAGAGGATGAGCTAGTTTTAAGAGCTAAGAGAAAAGTAGAGAAACTGGGGAAAATATGTATTTTTTGACATAAAAAGAGAAACATAATGTTTCTGTCAGTGGTATTTAACAGTTTGTTTTTCACAGTGACAACTGTAAATTATTTACAACAGGCTATCTGGTCTTAAGTTTTCAATTATATGTGGTTATAATGGTGAGTTAATATGAAAAGAAGGAAAATATTGATCAGAACCATTTGAAATATAGATGAAGTCTTTTCGTTAGAGAGAATATTGAAGCTGCGCTTTATTTCATACATCTAAGGAACATTTAGAAACTCTAACTGTAGAATCTACAGCATTATATCCTACTCAACTATGTAGGTCAAATCACTTCTTTCATATTTTTGACTACTCTTAAAAGATGGATTATTTCATTGAAATATAGCATTAAGATTTTGAGATACATTGACTTTTAAATAAACTATTCTTATGAACTCCATTTTAAACACTGTGAGAACATATTTACACATCCTAAGAATGCAGTAGAGATTTTAGGTACAACAATATGCAAAACCTGAAAGCAAACATCAAAACGTGGCTTTTCTGTCTTTATGGGGGGAAAAGTAAAATGGGAGAAAATATTGCTCACTTAACTAAGGGAGCACCTCAATTTGAGTTATTTTTAAAGCTGAGTTTATCAAGCCTTCTCGATAAAGATGATCCTCCAGAGCTGAGCATTGGAAAATAGATGGGTGTGAAGAGATAGTATGTAATTTGTTTTTCTTGGCATCTGTGATTCCCTCTTTGAAGAAGCTAGAATTAATCAACAGCAAGTGGCTGCTTGCACTTAGGTTTGGTCACCAGTGGGGACTTTCTGTTCTTTTGTTCTGGCTGAACCTGTCAACAGTCACATTTTTCTTTATCTCCAGTGCATCTGCTCTATCCCTAGTGTTACTTTAGCCCACTGAAAATTTGGTCATCTTTTTCCAAAATAATATCCTATGGTATTAGAATATCTGTTTTGAAAGTAATGAATTCTGAAGAGCACCTTGAGATGGTAATCAAGTCATCCCAGGAAAAAAGGGCAGAGAGTTTCACAGTATCCACAGGCTGGGGTTGCTTGAAAACACACAATTTGAACTGAAATTTGAGCATATTTCTACCCTTTAGACGTTATAAACTCGTGATCACATCCTGCTGTGAGGACAGCTTTGGTGCCCCAGAAGTAAAAGAGTTTAGCTGTGATTAAAGGATTGAGGTCTGTGCCTTGAACTGACAGATTCATTTTTGCTAGGCTTTCCCTGTTAATTCTAAGCTTGACAGTCCTACCATAAATTAACCAAAATGATGGCAGACTACCACAAGGCTGATCATTGTCTTATAAAATATCATAAAGTAGCATTGAAAATGCAGACATCTCTATCAAAGCATACTCTTCCCCTGTGGTAGAAACCTGAACAAGGCAACTAAAACCACAGGAAATTGCAGCTCCCTCAGTGCTGGTGGGGAAATAGAGATGTGGACACGCAAACACAACTAACGGGCAGAATGCGTCTGACTACTTCTGTGGTCTCTGCTGTGATCCTTCGTGTCTGTCTTCTAGGAGCTTATGACAATGCAATTACATCCTGCCTGCCCACTTTTTCTCATAACTGAGGTTGACAAATATAAACCACAGTTTATGATTGTGAATCACAGCCCGAAGCAACACAGCATGGACATTGATTGCAGAGAAATATGAACAGCGGATGATAACAGATTGATTGACTCAATCTGAACCCTATCACAGACCAGTTAAGACATCAGGAAATCCAAGCACCCTCTAAAATCAATCTTAGATTCCACAAATACAGAGTGGACAGGTCCGGTTGTCAAATAAAGGCTTTGTAGCCTCATTAGCCTGACACATTCTTTTCTAAGATGATCATTCCTCTGGGAATTACCCTTCTCTGCAGACCTGAGAGTAGGTACCAGAAGTTAGAGGTGACATTTTCTATTTTCCTGTCTTTGGAAAGGCCCCACCCTTCTCATTTTTGTAACTGTCCCTGTGTTCTTGAGTTTGGAGCTTCCTCTTTCTGTGATTAGAAAATCTAGAGATATTGGGGCACCTGGGTGACTCAGTTGATCGGGTGGCTGACTCTTGGTTTCATCTCAGGTCATGATCTCAGGGCCCTGGGATCAAGCTCTGTGTCAGGCTCAGCCTTTAGTGCAGAGGAGATTGCCCAAGGATTCTCTCTCTCCTTCTTCGTCTCTCCCCCCTCCCACCCCATGCACATGCTCTCTCTCTCCTTGTCTCTCTCAAATAAATAAATCTCTAAAAAAAAAAAAAGAAAAGAAAAGAAAAACTAGAGATGTTTTCATTTGTAGCCACTGCTCATATCATTAGATTGCTGAACAGTCAAGAATTAAGCACATATATTTACCTTCAGATCATAATGAAAAAATGCTAAGGTAGAGAAGACTAAAGAAAGGGAGGATGAGAAATGGGAACAAATATTTATTGGAAACAATATTTTTCTCCAAAACCAACTACCTTTAGGTGATTATTCCTGTCTACAAATTCACATATTATGTAAAGTCAAAGAGATCAGGCCCAATCTGGTCCTCAGATTTGTTTTATTTGGTTAACACAGTGTTTTAGTTATTCTTTTAATTTGAATACCCTTGTGTGGAGCCGACAACTTTCTAGGCAATTGTGTCTCCCACCACACTTTGTTATCTTATACTGGGTGTGTTTACCTGTCTGACAGCTGAAAGCAATTGAGTTGTGACCCCTTGGTCTAACACCATCCAGTAGATTGCATTGATCTTTGGGGGGAAATGTTTACTGGGTACTTATTATATGCCAGGTTCTGAACTTGTCACAAGCAAAGCAAAAGATTTTATCATTTCAGGCAGTGATACATACCATGAAGAAGAAAAAAAAAATTGGTTCATGGAAGAGAATGAGAAGACAGCCATTTTAGGAATGGTCTAAGAAGGCTTCTCTGAGGGCAGGATGTCAGAGCAAGAGTTCAGTGATGCGAAGGAGCCAGCCTTGTAAAGATTTGGGGGAAGAATTTTCCCCAAGGAGGAATAGCAAGTGTAAAGAACCTGAAGAGATGGAAGGGGACCATTGTGGAGCTCTGGAGGCAGAAAGTGGTATATTCTAAGGTGAAGCACTTAGGCAAGTGCCAGATTGCTTAAGTCTTAGAAGTTCCTTCAAGACAAGGGGAAGCCACTAGAAGACTTTTAGCAAGGAAATCAAGTAATTTAATTTATATGGTAATGAATAGATAATTTGTAGTCATAAGTAGCATATAAATATTTCAACCAATTTTAAATTCCTAAAATATTTGCAAAATTAAATAATGCTCCTGAAGTTTTATCTGTATTCTTAATCTGTTTAGCTAATTACCATTTGTTAGGAAACATTATTGAGTGCCTACTATGTGCGAGGTCCTATGCTAAACTCTATTTGCAGTGTAAAGATGACATAATATGTGGTCCCTTGCTCAAAAAGCTTAGACACTGTTTTCTAACATCCATTCACCAGTTACTGAGTATTTTCTGCTGTCTCCAAAATGTATTCATTGCATTTTTCTTCCTACTATTATTAAAAACTACTTAGTTTTGTTTTGTTTTTTAAGATGTTATTCATTTATTTGTCACAAAGAGAGAGAGAGCACAAACAGAGCGAGTGGAGGGCAAAGGGAGAAACAGGCTCCCTGCTGATCAAGGAGCCTGATGCAAGACTTGGTCCCAGGACCCTGAAGGCAAATGCTTAACTGACTGAGCCACCCAGGCATTCTAAGAACCTTAGTTTTGTTATGGATCAATAACCATGACACATAAGTCCATTTCTAAAGAAACTCTTATGTCACTCCTCCAACTCTTTAATTAATTACCTTGATTTAAAGAAAAGCAGACTGCAGTGTGAAAGTTCACAGCTGCAGAAAAAAAAAAGACAAAGATCGTTGAAATGAGTTTGAGAAAGCAAATCTTTTAATCACTGCCAGCACTCTTTATCCTGCTGAAAGCTGATAGCATTTTTTGACGCTTGGGAAATGATTTCTATATGGAAGAAATTATAAACACGGTCTGCATCCTACTGCAGTAACCCAGGGAAAGGCAGTGTTTGCTATTTCAGTTCTGAGGATCACTTCGTAATTGTGGAGTTGTATCAAATTAGCGTCATGGTTTCTCTTACCCTGTTTTGTAGACTCTTAGAGTGTGACTGTCAGGGTCTATGGAACACAGAGCAAGAACAGGCTGGTTTAAATATGACGGGGACAAGGACAGGCGCAGGGAAAGCCCTGAACGAAGTTGTAGAAAGAGTCATCTCACATCCACCCCTCACACAGGCAGTACGCGTGTACAGCCAGCAGGAATTTCTTGGGCACTCCACAAAGTATCCATCCCCCCTAAACCCATCCATCAGAATTACTCTGACCTCTATCCACTGTCCTTTGAGCCTTCTCTCTGATAAGTTCCCCGGATCTGCGTGCCATATTTCCATCAAATAACATAATTGCTTTTTAAAAGGGGTGCTTGTATCTTACCCAAAAGTATAACCTGCATGGTGGAAATTCTAGATGCCATAGCAGGCAGAATGGGAGAGTTAGGGACAAGAGGCTTCTGTTCCCCTCGGAATGCCACCATCGATGTCTACCGTGTGGTTTTTGGGTACATGTGACCGCCT
Source organism: Taxidea taxus jeffersonii (assembly GCA_003697995.1). NCBI lineage: Eukaryota > Metazoa > Chordata > Mammalia > Carnivora > Mustelidae > Taxidea > Taxidea taxus. Next base: position 136,079 of record ML102971.1, read on the forward strand.
AACACCCTTGGCTGGATGTGGTCAATGCCAGGTGATTCTACTTTCATTACCAAAGACTGAATATTCATTTGTTAATCCTCATTTTAGCTACCATGATAGTGCCGCAGGATCTAGGTAGAAAAATAAATTTGTCTGCACCTTATCCTAGCCCACATGAAGCCAAAGCCAGCAAGCGTGTGAGGCGGTGCCATGGAAAGAACTTTGTAGTTCAAGGACCTGGATGTGCTCTCTGTCTCTGCTGCTTGCAGAAGGAGAGGGGTGGGGCACATCCCTTGCGCTCTGAGACTCTTACATCATCTATAAAATCCCACAGAGTCACAGTGAAACTTAAACACGGGATATATGTTAAAACACTTTGTAAACTGTAAGGCACCAGGCAAATGATGCTATTTTCATTTCAAGCAAAAATAGAATAAGGGCAGATGAAGATTTCAGGATCTTCATTTAGGTTTTTCTTTTTTGAGTTTCTCTACCTTTTAAACAATCTGTGTTTATTGTGGCTGATTACTTGAGGAGGCGCTCAAGAGACCTTTCTGAATAAAGGCATGAGTTTTATCTTAGTTCCTCACCCTCCTCCCTCCCTTCTGTGTCTTGGCATTTCTTCTGCTCTTTCCCTGGTCAGACAGGAGGTTGGCTGCAGGTATGCCTGAGCCTTCTGTGTACCTTGCCAAAATAAGTATCACTGTTCCATAATTTTGCTTCTTCTTTTAAAAAATTACTCAAAGAATTAAAGTTAGTTTTTTTCTTTATTTTGTAAATATGAATTAGTCTACTGCTCAAAATAAAGCATATTCTCATATGAATTTCATCAGTCTTTGATAGAGTGAAGTCAGAGCTTATATTTTGGATTGTTTTCTGGAGGACACAAAGGGAAAGAGCCCCATTTCAAGTATAGATGGAACAGTGCAGCATCCGGACATAATCCCATGAGGATAGTGTAGCACTGAATAGTCTTTGAGTCAGAAACCTGCATGGGGTGTATCATCACAGAATCTCTCAATCAGGAAAGCTATAGAGGGCCATCCGATCCAACTTGATCATCATTGAGAATACACAGGACACATGATTCAATCTACAGCATAACCTACTTTCAATATCCCACCTAATTTGATAGCTCCTTATCTGATCCATAGTTTGCCCTTAATAAATGTTAGCTAAGGAAAATGAGTATCCCACCATCCTTTCCCTGTCAATAAAAAGAAACTTGCTGGGGCGCCTGGGTGGCTCAGTGGGTTAAAGCCTCTGCCTTCGGCTCAAGTCATGATCTCGGGGTCCTGGGACCGAGCCCCGAATCGGGCTCTCTGCTCAGCGGGAAGCCTGCTTCCTCCTCTCTCTGCCTCTCTGCCTACTTGTGATCTCTGTCTGTTAAATAAATAAATAAAAATCTTAAAAAAAAAAAACTAAAAAAAAAAGAAACTTGCTAATGTCATCAGTCTATTTTCTGATTAATTCCATTCACATCATGCTTTTATTCACTTTTCCCCTTTTGAAATGTGGATCCTCTCTTTCCATTTTTACAGAGATTGCCTACCTTTAAACTTCAGAAGCTAGTCTCCATCAAGAGACAGTATCCTGCATTGATCATCATCTTCCTTCTTACCTGAATTCAATTCAATTTAGTACTTAATCATTTTATATCCATATAAATATGGATATATACAGATATCTATATCTATATCTATATGTTTCCTGAGATATTATACACGTTTTCATTATAAATAAGCCAAGTAAGACACCATGACATGTCTATCTTACATTTTTCATTTTTGTTTTGACTGTTATTCCATAGAGAACTGTCCCATTTATTTATTTATTTATTTATTTATTTTATGGATTGGCCCCCTGTGACTGGTGAAGGGAAGAACATAGAATAGATGCTAAGTAAATCTTTGTGCTTGACCAAATAATAATGCATGAGTATTTATGTAATAAACAGTTCATACTTCTTTCATTGAAAATGTGATATGATATTAAGTAGTAGTTTAAGTCACTTCACTCTAACACAATTATCTCTATTTTAGCAAATTACCTTCAAGCCTTTCCCACATCTCTATATATTTCATATAGTCATTATCGAAATGCACTTACCATTTTATATTCTGGATTTTCATTTGTATTTGGCATAATCACTTTAGTAATTTTATATAATCTTCATGATTATCATGTTAACTGCATAATAATATACAGTATAATATTCTCCTGTAGGAGAGAACCATAGTTTTATTAAGCTATTCACTCATTATTAAACTTTTGACCTTTTCCCATTTATTTTTCATAAGTAACACTTCAGTGAAGTGAAGACCTTTGTAATAAAGGTTTCTCATTGTTGTTGTTTCACTTGGATTATTTTGTTCAGATATATTCTAGCAATGAGTTCAGTGCTATATATTGCTTCACAAGGGGCTTCTACAACCATTTATGATGTGTCCAGTATCCTCAAGTGAAACTCTAAGGGGAGTGGCCACACTAGGGCCCTTGGTTCCCAATCAAGAAAGTAACACCATCATCTTACTCCTAGCATTTATTGAGCAGTTGTTACATGCTGGGCAATGTTCTAGGTACTCTGAGTGCTTATCGTTTATACAGTCTGAATCAAGTATTATTATTCTCCTTTTACAGGTAAGAGTGGCTCAGATTACTAAATTCCTACCTAAGATCAATTATATAGTCAAATACAGAACCTGGAGTCCCAATCCAGATCTGTCCAGTACACACCTAATGACCTCTCTACTTTATGTCACCCACACCCCTCATTATTTAAAAAAGTATTTTCCGAAAGATAGCACCTACACTTCTGATAGGAAGCAAAAGAAAAAAAATTTTACACAATGCACAGTTATATATTCATTTTGAAGAGTATTAGAAAAAAAATATTGAAACAATCGTGTTTTAATCACTTCTCAGCCTTTGACTAAGATCAAGTCAAACAATTGTGTTTTGAATATTATTTGATTAAATATGTAATTAAAATAGATTTTACCTGTTTCTTTTTTACTTTTTTGAATGTGGCTAGTTGGAAATTTTTAAATTATATATGTGGTTTGCATCTGCAACGCACATCATATTTTTATTACGAAGTGCTAACCTAAGAAATGGTTAAGATTCAGTATATTGGCTGGGGCTATGAAGCATAGTTCTTTTCCTGAAGGACTTCATTCAGAATGGTCAAAGTCAACCTAGGATCTCATCTTCATTCACACTATAACTCCGTAACTTGAACCTATAACAGGAATTTTCTCTCCCCCCATCCAAAAAAAAAAAAAAAAATTGATGATCTGTACTGATAAAAGACAGCCAAAGAACCAGTGTGGTGAATGATTTACTGATGCTACACATTAATTCTTGGCACTCCAGAGCCCATAAGAAATAAGTGGATTTTAGCCCCATTTTTTGAAAAGTTAAACTATAACAAAAAATTATACACATGAATTAATATATTTACTCATTTGCATATAGGTAAACCAATAAAATTTTTATATGCATATTTTACCATCACTTACCATATGTGATGTAATGATGTCTATAAATAAAAAAAATTCAAATTCAGCCATAATACAGAATAGACAGGATCTTCAATGAAACATAATCATATTTTTGCATATTTTTTCTATATGCCACTTGGCATAAGATATGATTTGTAAGAACTACTTAACATAATCCCTCAGGATCTGAATTCATAAGAATTTAAAATGTATTTTAAAGGTCTAAAACTACATTGAGTTTGTTTTGCTTGGGGGAGGGCAGATTTTAAGCATACCACTGTTATGCTCAAGCATTATTTTATTTTACATTCTTTCAAAGCTATATTAAACATTATGAAATTAACCTCTCCTATTTCTCCAGCAGCAGTAAACAATTCAACGGAAACTTAATTTGCTTTCGGTTCATAAATGTACTATATTCCCCACTGTGTCAAAGTACCTTTTCTACTTTGTCTCTTCAGTAAGTTGATGACAGATGAAGATTCTGCTACCCATGTCTGTTCCAGGCAACAATATCAGTTGACATAGATGTGTAAGAGCTCACCTGGGTACCTCTGTGAGTGTTGGGGAGGCAGGGGGTTGGTAGGGAATAAAAACTTAGCTGGTAGTTAAGTAAGCTTTTGAACGGCATTGTAACCATGTCCACTCATGATAATTTCATCTCCACAATTTTAGATCTCCCACACAACGCATTGTTCCCTTTCAGTGGCACCGTAAGGAGAAAAGTGCAGAATACCAGCTGGCAAATGCTGTTACAGAATACTACCTACAAATATAGATCGGAAGTTGTGGGTCATCACTCATATCTCAGAAGGACTTTTATAGGATGGCTACTGAGCAGATGTAAGGGCACTTTTAATTAAATATAGACCCAAAAATCTGTCTCAAAGTTAAGTTTGTTGTGACACATTCTCTCCAGGGACCCAGAAATTCATAGCTAAAATTAACTTCAGAACAAAAAGGTTTAGAGTCAAGGATGATATTCCAGCGGGTCACAAAAACCCCAACTCAGGGGTATAGATCTGTAGGCAAAAGCTCCTACTGGGCTGTGTGTGTGTGTGTGTGTGTGTGTTTATATTTAAAGGCACTCAAAATGAAAGGATAAAGTCAGACTTCAAATCTTTTCCAAGTTATTAACATATAAGCTACCAAGATAATAGGAAATCTTCTACACTTTATATCTAGATTGAAATGATGCAGAATTAATTCATCTTGTCTGCTGGGGATTTAAGATGTTTTCTAATTTTTAATTTTTTTTCTGAGAAATTAGGGGAAATTACATGGAATGATATTGACATATCCATTCCAAGACATTTTCAATTCATTTTGTCCACAAAAGCTGTAGACCTTAGAATTTTAGTCATTAAGAATTCAGTCTTATAATCCAAGAAGCCTAGAATTCTCTGTCAGAGTTACTGTACAACCTCTTGATCAAATATTTATAAATTTCTTAAAATGTATATTGCTTGCTTGATCTATTGAATAAGCATATATTCATTAGTCCTCTTTTTACAAAGAGCTGCTAAGCAGGAACAATGTCTTTTATCTGTTTTCTGTGTGTCTTGCACACTATGGGTGCTTAATAAATGTTTAATGACATTAAGCTATATGATAAATCACTACTGTCCTACAGATATAATTGGAAAAGGAGCTGCATCTTGAATGGGGACTAGGGCATTTTAAACATGTTCCTGCCAAAAGCAGGAAGTGTAGATCTTAATAGTTGCCCAAAATTGATTTTTTTTTAATATACAGGACCCTAAGAAATGGAGATAAGAAGTAGAAACATACAGATTTGAAATTCCTTGGAGAAGGACATCTTGGAGAGGGTGTTTTGAACACTGAACACCAGTATGCCTAGCTCATATCAGACACCCAGCAAATAGTTGTTGAGCGAATCATTATCATTATGGCCTAACTAACTTCATTTGCTACTATGATCAGATTTACCCTCAGGAAAATGTTTTCCTGTGTGGTTTTTGAACCATAGAATAGCATTGTGCATATAGACCCCTGTTGACTCACAGTCAAGTCAGGAATGTCAATGTTATTCTGATTGAATGACTTTTTTTTCTCCCGTAATACAGGCAAGTTTATAATTATAAATTACAAATATGTTATATATTTACATATTATTAATACATGTATAAATATAAATTATAAAATAATAAACAAAATCTATTCTTAATATATGAGCTATGTAGATATCCCCTAGTTCCTAGCCTACTGGGGTTACTCTATCCTAAGATCTTTAAATAAAAATGACTGAAATATTGATCCAACATAGAGTAGGTAACCCTTTACTTTATTTCCAGACCCCATTGTTTCCAGGGTTCTTGGAGAATTTTCTAACTCCTCATTACTTTTCGTTGCATGTTCCTACTTCGGTGGTTTCCACTGTGTCTCTCCTCTCTCCTCCCATCACATCCCTCTCTACCACATGAACTCAGTGTGTGCAACAGTGATGAATCCACAGGGGTGAATCTCAGTTCACAATCTCAGGTGTGCAAAGTACCATATTTCTTTATTGCCTTTACCTGAAGAAAAAAAATGGGTGACAGATTCTTTAGTACATACTGCTCATTTTACCTGCATTCTTAACTTTCCTGTGTGGTAAGTATTGTTGCTATCCCTATTTTATGGATAGGAAAGCTGGGGCTGAAAGAGGTCAACTAACTTATCTAAAATTTCACAGCTCGTAAATAAAGTGCTAAAAGTTGGATTGAAGACTACTGTATGTTTGGGGACGCCTGGGTGGCTCAGTCGGTTAAGCATCTGCCTTCAGCTCAGGTCATGATCTCGGAGTCCTGGGATCAAGCTCCAAGTAGGGTTCCCTGCTCAACAGGAAATCTGCTCCTCCCTCTCCCTCTGCCCCCTCTCCCCGCCACTGTTCATGTGTGCTCTCTCTCTCTCTCTCCTTTTTGTTTTCTCTCAAATAAATGAGTGGCTCATTAGAGCCACTACATAAGTGATATAATAACAGTGAGCACTCACTGAGCACTGTCTGTGTAACAGCATTCTTCTGAGGCTTTCACATGTATTATTTTGTCTAATATTAACATACCATCCCAGCTTCCTTTTGATTAGTTGTATATCTTTTCTCTTTCCTTTTGTAGGCAGCATATAATTGCTTTTGCTTTTTGATCTCTACCTTAATGGGGTGTTAGGATTTAGATTAAATGTTATTATTGTTATGGTTAGGTTGAAGTCTAGCATCGTGCTATTTATTTCCCATTTGTTCCATTCTTTTTTTGTTCCCTTTCCTCTTTTTCTGCATTTGTTTGGCCATTAACCAGTGGCTCCTAGCTCATATCTGCCTTGAAAATAATAATAGTAATAGCAATGGTTAACATGTATTAAGTATTTGTATTGAGCTAGTAACTCTTCTAAGCACTTAGTTTTATTAATTCACTTAATCATCACAACGTCCATATACTAAGAACATTATTATTATGCCCATTTTATAAATGGGGAGGCTGAGGCACTGAGAAGATTAGAGGATTGCTCAAGATCACATCACCAGTTAAAAAGGCAAAGGGCAGCACCCCAACCAGGAAACCCTGCCCCAGTGCCCATGATCCAACCCACTCTGCTAAGTTACCTTTGTTCTTCCCAGACCCTCTGAACTTTGGAATTTACATCTCCCCCGAATTCTGTTTTTTTCCTAAGTTTCTCACGTGCTATACTCTGAATTTCAATTTGTGTAATGAGAGGTGATTTCTAACCTGGTTGCTGAATAAATGAATTTTATTGAACAATTTCTTTGCTTTCTTGGTGGCGACCTCTAGTCCTCTCCTGCTGCTCCCCAGCTATCAGCCCAGGCACGTATTAGTGCCCACTCTTCACATTCTTCCCCTACTCTTCTTATTCACAGCTCTGTGTGCTCAGAACTATTTGAGTGATACCTCTTCTTCAAGTAAATCATACCCCTTCTTTTCCCACTTATTCCTTAGTTTCACAGCAGAGCCTTATTTAGAGTAACAGTGAGGCAGGCAGAGCAAGGAGATGCAACTTGGTCAGAGGAAGATTAAAGTCCCCCGAGCTGATATGTGTGGCTCTGGGGTCCCTCTGAACCCTCTCACCTGCTGACAAGGGGCTTATCAGGTGCTTGCTGCATACCTGTTTTCCCCAATGACAGACACCTTCTTCCTTAGAACTAGGTCATTAAATTTAACAACACTTTCTGGAAGGTTTGGGGAACACTGAGGAATCACATTGCGAGTGAATGACTAGTTTTAGAGTCTCACGTTCCATCTTAAGCAGCTTCCAGTTCCCAAAAGGTGTTGCTCAGAGGCGCTATGGTGGCCTGGGCAGGGAGGCACATCTCCCTCACCACCAGCTGAAATTGTCAGCCACCACCACGCCCCACAGTCCTGGTTCCCCACTTCCTGGCTACAGAGAGGGAAGGAAACCCTCCTTTTTTCCAAAGCCCACCTAATTTCCTGCCTCAGGAGAACTGAGAACATTCAGTTCCTTCAAAGGACTTTCCTACCCCGACCCAGAGAACGTGGTCGCACCTCCTGGCCTCTGTGAATACAACGGCGCTATTCAACAGTACGTTTCTTCAGGTCTGTCTAATCCTCCCTAACATCATCTCATGGCACCAAAATCCAGTCCACGTTGGCTGTGCCAAGCTTCATCCCATTCCTCTTTCTAGCATTTCCCCCCAAAAGAGGATAAGAGATCAGACCACATTCCTCTTACGCCACATACTCCCCTAATTTCCTATGAGCAAGTGTTAGGGCAAAATGATGCCTATGTCTCCCAGAGGCAAGTGAGTCTTATCAGAAACAGGGTAGCATGAGTTATGATTCAGTGGGGCATCTCCTCAGAAGCTTGGATCTGCAGACAACACACCAAATTGATATCATTAACCAGAAACCGTACTGTACCAAGCTGAAGCATCTGCGTCTGAGTCAATTTCACATGATCAGGGTTTCCTCAAGAACAGTGGGTAAGGTACATGCATTATTGTGCTTGAATGAAAAGCTCACCAAGTGTGCTCTACAGATTTTGCACCCACCTAGACGTAATCTACTGCAGATAAGTCTAGCCGAGGCCCTAAGTGACAGTTTTGCAGTTTCAATAAATATTAAAATACATTTCTACTAAATAGCTTCATTTATTGTAAATACTTATTTTTTAATGAAAAAAATGAGATTCTGAACGCTTATAATGTGAAAAACTGGAGCTAAGAGAAATTAAACAACATCTCTAGAGCCACACGTCTTCTTAAGTGGTGTCCAATAAACACAGTGCTTCTCCAGGCGAAAAAATGCCAGGTTATAGGGAGCACCTGTGTCAGCAACACAAGAACACCCCCCACCCAGCCCCTCAAGTCTCAGCACATTGCCTGTGACCCTTAAGGATATTTCTGATGAGATGAAAAACTGCAAGCAGAGCTAGGGGAGAAGCTCAATCCAGAGACATAGCCACGTGACTGCATTAAGAGCCAGAGCGCTTCCTAGAGAGCAAGGGTGCTGAAAGTGATCAGAATGAAACAATCAGGATCAAACACTCCAAATCAGATCATGCAAAAATGCAGAAACCAGGATGCATGCATAGCAATCCAGGGTAAATGTGGAGATTAGAATCTCAGATATGTGGTCAGGGCGACGGGCGGGGCGACGGGGCGGAGCGGGGGACAACTTTGAAAGGGAGTCACAGTCTGGGGAGTCGGGAATAAGGCTGTTATCCTGAAGGCACCAAGGCAGGAAGGCAGAGGTGGGTTCCCAGCCAATGTCAGGAGCACCAGTAGAAAAGCAGAAGGGGAAAAGGGAAAAGGGGAAGGAGAAAAGCGCAGGGACAGGTTTGCAGATCGGGACAGACTAGATAGAGACAGAGAGGCTAGTCTGGCAGAGCTGAGTGCCTTGACAGCCTTAAGTCCCTGGAGCCACCGCGGAGGCACCTGGTCCTCCTGTCTCTGTCCCGAAGGTTGTGGGGGCCAGTCTGCTTGCTTCCCGGCAGGTCCTGACACCAATCTACAGGGATTGCTCAGTCCCACACAGACACCTTCATTGAACAGAGGGCACTCTGTTCAGAGGGCAGATTCGCTGTCAGCCTCGTATCTTACTCTCTGTCATAAAGCTCTTGTGTTTACCAGTGCATTAAATATAACCTGGCAATAGAAAATCCTCATTTTCATGCTTGAAATATATTATCTAATGGCATATCTATTTGACTTTTACTACATGCCTTTCATTCCTCTAAGTGAGGTAATTGACCTTTACTTTGCTACCCTGTGGATTAAAAGGCTGCACCACACTCTGCATTTGATATTTCCAGTCTTGCAGGAGAAGCAATTTTGATTCGCTTTTGTTACAGAGCTGCTCTTTGGGCAGGCCCTCAAATGATGAGAAACCTCAAGGCCCAAGCCTGCACTGTGGCAGGTACTGTCACCGTCATGTGGCTTTTATTAGAAAAAGCACAGGTCACTTCATTTCTATGGCCATCTCTATGGAATCTAAGGACTGTGGGCCTGTAAGACTTCCAGAATATTCCACCTCAATTTCAGATGACATATCCTCACTCTCTGTCTCCAGTGATGTTGTTTAGGGATCAACAGCAGTCTTCAGATTTGGTTCAAGCACCCAAAAGTTTAAAAATCATGTCCATACTACACAATATGTGTGAAAGAGAAAAAAATTAGTGTTATCAGTAAGAGCTTTGGCTCTCTGTCAACCACCTGTATGCAGACATCTTTTGTGCGATAATTTAGCCTTAGTGTTATATAGAACTCTACATGTTAGGATTTTTGAAAGCCTTAGCTTTCTCTGGTGCCCCTTTAGCTTTCCTTCCCATGACCAAAATGATGACAAGAAAAATGAAGATAATGATGGGGATGGGGATGGGGATGGTGATAATGACAGCCAACATTTACTATGTGCCAGACACTGTTTTTTAAATGCTTTGAAGAAAATAATTTGTTATTCTTCATAATAACCTTGTAAGTCAGGTACTATAATTTTCCAGTTTTACAGATGAGGAAACAGAAGCATATAAAAGTTTAGTAACCTGCCCAAGTGTCACCCTGTAAGCAAGTAGAACCAGAATCCAAATTGAGGCACTTTGGATTTGAGAGAAAGAAGATCCCACTACAAGTTTGGATCCTTATGCATTTGGACAAGTTGAATACACAGTGAGAGTATTTTACTAATTACTGTCTTATTTCTAGAGAGTTCTCAGGCTGGATCAGTTAGCCTCTGGAGGTATAGGAGTCCTTCCACCCTGAAGGTGGAATCCCGCCTTCCCACCAGGAGGGATTCAGAACCCCAGGGAAAGACAGTCAGTGAGTGGAACCTTGTTACTTAAGGAACAAAAATCACTCTCATGTGCTAACTAAAGAATCAACAGACATGGACAGTGGATAAAGGGAGCTTCTGACTTACTGGGAAGGCAGTGAGTGATGGTCGAGGTCTTTGACCTAACAATCTCATAGTGAGTGTTCCTTCCTAGGGTTCCTCTTGCAGTCTACTAATGTTTCTCTATCTTCCTAGTTCTGGGTCCCCCAAGACAAAGTTCTGGATAGAAATGATATATTTGGGAAATAACACTAGAAAGCACTGTGGAAGAATAGGGAACAAATGGAGCAGAGAGGAAAAGTCAATCAGGGTGCTGTTCCCAGAAATGTTTCTCCAAGAGGCAAGGAAACTGGAGTATTCATCCTCAAACATTCATCACTTCATTGGCTGGAGGTTGCTCTGAGGAAGTTATTTCACCTCTACCTGGTTCAAGCCAAGCACCAATCATGCTGAGGCAAGAAACCAGGATCACAGGGTGCCTGGGTGGCCCAGTGGGTTAAAGCCTCTGCCTTCAGCTCAGGTCATGATCTCAGGGTCCTGGGATCAAGCCCCGCATCAGGCTCTGCTCGATAGGGAGCCTTCTCCCCCCACACCCACACTCCCCCCTGCTTCTCTGCCTACTTGTGATGTCAAATAAATAAATAAAATCTTAAAAAAAAAGAAGAAGAAGAAAGAAAGAAAAGAAACCAGGATCACTGCAGGGGCTATGATGCTTTTGCTACACACTTTTTTATCTTTCCATACACTAGGTTCCATCCTCCTTCTGTTCCTTCCTATCAAGTGACTTCAATAATCTGTTAAAACCAGAGCCAAAATCTTGGCAACTAAAAGCAAGTAAGAAAGAACTCAGTTTTTGAAACCTTGAAGAAAAAATTATTAGCTCACTCTGTTCGAAGTATCGGCAATGGGACTCAGAATGGTAGGCAAGGTGGTGTGTGGAGAAAAACTAAACCAGTATGTTTCCATATTAAAACAAGCTTGGTTTCATGTCTTGCTACATGTAAACCCTCTAGGTCTGAGTTTTATCTTTATAAAATCAGGATGGTGATACCCGCCCACCTCTCTCTCACAAAGTTGCTAGGTGGTGAAACAACACACCACTAGGAAAAGGTACTCTTATGAATGCACATTTAAACACAGAACAAGTGGGGCACCTGGGTGGCTCAATCTGTTAAGCAGCTGACTCTTGATTTTGGCTCAGGTTAAGATCTCAGGGTCCTGGAATCAAGCTCCAGGACAGGCTCTGTACTCAGCAGGGAGTCTGCTTGAGGATTCTCTCTGGCCCACTCCCTCTGCCACTCCCCCAACTTGCACACACTCTCTCTCTCTAAAATAAATAAAACCTTTAAGAAAAATAAAAAATGCATTTTGAGGACAAGCTCAAAATATGCCAGCTAATTTATGTTATCGTTATTTTTATTTCTTTGATCTTGTGTTTCCCACATTTCCACACTGAGGGAATGGGACTGGATAATTCTTTCAGCTAATGTTTACAGAGAGCCCATTCTGTACCAGGCACCATGAAAGGTCTTGTTCAGGAACTGGGGGTTCACCCTGCCCACTGCCTGACCTCATGACAGTCAGTCCTGATCCCTTTCCTTCACACTTTGGAGCCTCACAGTGCACTGAAGTTTCTTCTTCTTTTGTTAAGTATAAAACAAATGAGAAGACCTCATGATGCTAGAGTAGTTGAGTTGAGGCAACAGGTCTCTTCCTTATGAGGGTTATTGTTCTGAGATTGTTCACAAATAGTAAAATCTTAACCATATGATCTTATGTATTGTAAGTGTTTGACAAATATTTCATAATGATTGATGATGACAGAACTAAAACTTATCAAGTTGACCCATTTATGAACTGTTCATGGTGGCACCTTGACAGGCTGTCTCATTCGAAAGTTAAAGTAAAGCCTGACGAAGTCATTCACTGTCATCTCTATTTTACACATGAGGAATGAGCCTAAGTTCAGACAAGTTAACAGTGATCATAGAGGTACTCAAATGCAGGGCTTTTCTAACTCCAAAATACAGCATTTTCACCTTAACTTAAGAAGTCAGTTTGCTTTGCAAAAACAAAATCAAAACCAAAAATACCAGTTTTTATAAGATCCTGTAATCTTAGAACCAGCATACTTTGAAATCATCCAGCATATTCCAATGCCGACCTCCTAATGATAACATAGGTCTATTTTCCAAGGCTAAATTCTTGGCAGAAAAACCTGGCTGACCAGATTTTTCAAGCCAGGTCATAAATTTCGGGTTGTTGAACAATTTACATAATGAATGCTTTTGGGTGGCACGTCCAGTCTAGTTCAGTCAGCTTGGGAGGTGGTAGAGTCATGGAGAAGTAACATGGTGTATTGTTGGTGGGTCTTCTGGTTGCTAGTAACAACAACAACAAAAACACAACTCAAACTAGTTAAACAAAATAGAGACGATTTTGGCTCACATATCTTAGAATCTGGGACACAGTCAGATTCAGACAGGCTGGCAGCATGGACTACACAAAGTCATCAGGATGATGTCCCTACTATTTGGCTTTGCTCTCTCTTGTCTTGGCTTTGTCTCCTTCGTCTAGGCCGAGATTCTCCATGTTGTGGATAAGATGGCCATGACCAGTTCCAGGCCACCTGCTACCAGGTTAGCAGTACCATAAGGAACAGGCCTTCTTCCCCTCATGGTCTCAGCAAAGGCCCCAGGGACAAGTTTCACAAGGATTAGGCCTTATTCCCATCTTCAGACCAATCACTGTGTTCAAGAAGATGGAATGGATTGGTAGGCAGAGCTCAGCCTCCCTGCTTATCCTGGGAGCTGCAGGTTGGAATCCCCCACCTCAGCCTCTCAGCCTGAGGATGAAAAGGAGTTGTCCCACAGAGGTTGTTACCAAAAGAAGAAGGAATAAGGAATTTGGGAGGTACAGAAACTGCAGCGTGCATACCCTCTATCGTTTAGATCCTGCCAGACGGTGGGGACGGTCATGCAGCCAATGTAGGGCATTTTCCAAACACAGACCAAACCCTTCACATTTCAAGGATATTATCCCTGAAAGCCAGTGTAATCCACCCAAAGTGATTCAGCCGGTTAGTGATTAAACCCAGGTCTCTTGGTCATATATCATTTGACTCTAAAATATGACCGCAATCCATATTAAATTATGTGACCTTTCCCTTCTCATGATACTTCACTTCTCACACATTTGGCACAGACCCTACCTCTGAATGTTTGATCCTATCGATGGAGAGACTTTGATGATGACAATACTGTGAAACCTCATAGCCAACTACCATCCAGTTATTTTTCCCTGACCATGTCCTATCTGTTGGATCATTTGAGAGATCATTGCTATTCTTCATTTCTATTCTCGGGGTTCTTCGTTTCTTTGCTTTAGAGCCTCTGTTTCCAATCATAAGTGACACACAATTGAGGTCATCGGTCACAGCAAATAAGATGAGCCTCTTTTAACAGATTTTTTTTTCCTTTCCCTTCCCTTTCTCTCTCTCTTCCTTCTTTCTTTTCTTCTTCTTCTTTTTTTAATCTTTACACTTCAACTTTTCCAAGGCTTGCTAGCAAAAGTAGGCCACCAAATAAGGGGAAAAAACAAAGGCTTTGCTAGATGCACTCTTCTCTATTGGATATTATTTTATTTTTCAGAAAAGGGAGAATTAGAAGAAAGCTATCTCCCCAATTTTCCATGCCACCCATGGGAATCTAATTCAATTTCCCCTCAAATTCTGTAGCGAAAAGTAAAAATACAGAATAAGTTTGCTCTATTGTCTTCTTTTGCACAGGTGTGACTTGGTTTTTTATTCCTAGTCATAAAACTGTTTATTCAGGCTGATTCATTTTTAATCAGATTCTAATATAATGATTTAAGGAAATAAGACCTTTTTTGAGGCGGTAAGTGTACATATTTAAAAGATTTCAAAACTTATCTGACAATCTAACCCGACAGAATCCTACACTATCAGATGGCTCTCATCTCTTCCGTCTGAGCCTTACTGAACTCTTTGGATTTGCAGAGCACAAGAGAACTTTAGGTTTATTCCTGCCCTATTTTTTCTTTTGTCCCAGTTTCTCCTAGGAAAAAGGAGAATTATATTTTTTAACCCAAGAAGCATATTAAGAATTATCATAGTATACTTCACATCAATTGGAAGTAAAAAGTAGGTGAAAGAAAGTATTTCACTTACATGGTTCTGTAAAGAGGGAAAAAAGAAATCTAACCTAGCAGTTGTTGACTGTAAACCACAAAATGGACCAGTATGTGTGAAAAGGACTTGAATACATCAACAGTCTTCATTATTGCTTCTTATGTCAGCAATATATTCTGCTTCTAAAAACTGGAAAGCTCTCTTAAACAGAGTGGGGCTTGTTTTCTTCAAGCAAGAGCACGTGGGGAAGTTGGCAGGCTGGGGCTTGGTGTGTAAGAACACCATCAGGCCTTAGTTTCCTTTTAGCTTCCAGATTGCCCATCATTGAATGGAGCCCTCATTCTTACGGCCATAAAGCCTGAAGTCCCTCTAGTATTTCTGTCTGGAAGACGGAAGAAAAAGGAAGAAAGGGCAAATTGAGAGGGGTTTAAAAAAAGGCAGAGGAATGATTCCTTATAAGCTGCCCCTTTTGAAAAAGATTTTCCAGAACACCCCACTGTCACATCCCATTGGTCAGACTATATGCCATGGCCAACTGTAGAGCCAAGGGAGCCTAGGAAATTAATATTTTAGTTTTCCCATGTGTTTTATAGAGAGAGTCAAGAGAGAAAGGGATGTAAATGGCTTACAGATAGCCAAGCCATGGGTTTGCCATCTCTTTCTACAATAACAGCTAACATTTCCTGAATACTTACTATCTACCAGAATCTGTGATACATAATTTACATAGACTATTTCATTTAATCTTCGTAACAATCCTATGTATAACTGTTGTTATACTAACAAGAGTCCATATTATAGATAAGGAGACTGAGACTCAGATGCAGTTACCCGCCAGGTTCATGGTAGAGCTAGGACTTGAACTCAGACTTCAAGTTCTTAATGTTGTCCTATCTCTCTTATAGAATCTGGTTCCTTGAATAATGATCATCTTTATTTCTGAGGCTGGAGACCCCTAAATTTTCTGTTTTCTCAAAAAGAATGAGAATATAAAGGTTCACCATGCATATCTTAACTATCTAGGGTCATCTATTAGTTGCTAATTGGCCTTGGATTGGTTTAGTTTTAATTTAACAAGCTCTTTACCTCCCAATCTTTGGATTGATTGGTCATGCAGAGAACAGTGTCAGTCTCAGTTGTGATAATTATCTTGTTATGTCTTTTATCCTTCAGTGCCTCTTATCTAACCAGAGTCCTCATGAGTGTAATAAACAGGTCATAGGACACCATCATATACCTATTCCAATCTTGGACAATGCATTATCTCAAATTTATAAGCTCCTATTTTTATTGTACTTTATAATCATAGTACTCTAGTCTCCCTGGCAAGCTTTAGAAATAGGAAAGGGCTATTTTTAATAATATCTAAAAAAACAGTAGTTTAGTTGAGTCATGTGATCTGATGTTTCACTATGGGTAAGTTTAGGGTTCCCAGTAAGGTTTAAGTGGAACTTTTAGAGCATTTCTTAAATGCTGTAAGGATGCCCAAGTCATTTGTTGCTTAAATGTATAAGAAGGACTTCTGGTCCCTGTCCCATAAATTTGGGGGGCAAATAAACTATGCATATTTTAAAAGATGGTAAGATTCCAGTGTCTGTGAGGATCTCAGATTTTATTTTATACTCCCAGAGAAAACTGTGTAACTGTATATTTCTTTGCTTAAAAGAAAAATCTAGGGGGCATCTGGGTAGCTCAGCTGGTTAAGCATCTGCCTTCAGTTCAGGTCATGATTTCAGGGTCCTGGGATCAAGCCATGTCTGGCTCCCTGCTCAGCAGGGAGTCTGCTTCTCCCTCTCTCTATGCCCCAACCCCCACTTGTGTTTTCTCTTTCACTCAATCACTCTCAGTCTCTTCCAACTAAATAAATAAAATTTTTTAAAAAAAATTTAGGCCAATCACTTCTCAAAAGTAGTTCTTCCAAGAACAAAGTTCAATAGAGTAAATACCCCATCAACTAGGGCCCTTATTAGCTACTCAGTATATTGGGAAAGAGTTCAGACAAAAGCTATGTGGAAACCTGCCTTCTGGCTTTGCAGGGCGGCTAACAGAGTCCTAGCACCCCTCTTTCTTTTTTTTTTTTTAAGATTATTTGTTTATTTATTTGACAGATAGAGAGATCACAAGTAGGCAGAGAGGCAGGCGGGGGGGCGGGGAAGCAGGCTCCCCGCTGAGCAGAGAGCCCGATGTGGGACTCGATCCCAGGACCCTGAGATCATGACCTGAGCCAAAGGCAGTGGCTTAACCCACTGAGCCATCCAGGTGCCCAGCACCCCTCTTTCTTACATGCTTCTCCTATAATACAGGAATGCAAAGACAAGTTACATGTCCAGCCTATTTATTGGTCTGTTAGTGTGTGGCTGCTTTCCAAAAATTAATATAAGTAGGTATCTATTTCACATGGAACTTTGGCCATCACATAGTTTATAAAAATAAATCTTCTGAAACCATTTTTGCTTACGAGTGGTAACTACTTTCACATTCCAGGTTTTATTCATGAAGGAAGGAGTAGGAGAATGCCTGAAAGATTTAAACCCCCTCCTTCCTCATGGGATCAGGATTAGACAAGACCCATTTGATAGCTGAAGAACTGATCTTTTGCTATAAGATAGAAGTGATAATAGCAATAGCTTAAATTATTAAGTGCTTACTATATACCAGGTGCTGTGTTCAAATATAAGTTCAGCTGTGTGTAAGAGAGGCTTACATGAACAGTGTCTTAAACAAACTAGAAGTATATTTCTGTCTCCTTTCTCTTGAAAGATAGGGGCCCCAGCTGGAATGGTGGCTCCCTATGGACCCACCTTCCCCTGACTGCAGTGAAGGCTGCCTGAGGGCCCGGGTTCCACTATTTGCGGTTACTGCCATGGTCCATGTAGTCCAAGATGGCTTAACACCATGTTCATGTTCCACAAAGTAAAGTAGAAATGGAGGAAGGAGTGTGCCCAATAGGAGTATCACAGACATCACTCCCACTAGTAGGTCAATGGTGGAACATAGTCACGTGGCCACACCTAGCTCAAGGAGTTGCTGGGAAATGTAGTCTTTATATAGGGAGGTTATACACCCAGCTGAAACTGTAGTGATGTGGAAAAAGGAAGAATACATCAATTAACAGTCTCTGCTACCTTGTACTATATCATTTAAGGCTCCCAACAACTCCACAGGTAGGTATTTTATGATCCTCATTTTACAGAGGAGAAAACTGAGCTGAAGGAACTTGACTAAGTACCCGCTAAAGCCGGACTACTTGACCTCAGAGCCCAAACTCTTATTCAATGTTTTCTACCATCTGTTTTGGACAAATACCATATTTATTTTAGTTTATGTTTTCATGTATTTAATATAAAATTCAGTGGCTTTTAGTATATTCAAAAAGTTGCACAACCCTCACTATTATTGAACTCCTGAACACTATCATCACTCTAAAAGAAAACCCCCATCCATGAGCAGTCATTTCCCATTTGCCCCTCCTATTTTTATTGTACTCACCTACTTTCCATCTGTGTAGAATCACCTATTCTGAGTATTTGCTATAAAGGAAAGCATACATTATATGGTCTTTTGTGTCTGGCTTCCTTGATTTAGAAATGTGTCTTCAAGGTTTATCCATATTATAGCACATACCAGTACTTCATTACTTCTTCCCCCCAAATAATATTCCATTATATGGATATATGACATTTTGTTTATCCATTCATTAGTTGATGGATGTTTGGGTTATTTCTACTTTTTGACTATTATGAATAATGCTGCTATGAACATTTGTGTACAGGTTTTTGTGTGGGCGTGTTTTCAGTTCTCTTGGATAAAGACTTCCAAGTGGAATTGTTGGATCATATGATATCTTTATGCTCGCCTTGTTGAAGAACTGCCACGTTGTTTTACAAAGTGGCTGCAGTGGTTTACATTCCTTCCAACAGTAGATGCGAGTTGCAATTTCTCCGCATCATTGTCAACATTACCTATTGTCCAACATAGTGGATGTGAAGTGGGACCTTATTGTGGATTTAATTTGTACTTCCCTAATGACTAGAGATGATGAACATTTTTTCATGTGTTTATTGGCCATTTGTATGTATATTCTTTTTTTACTAACATAATGTATTATTTGCTTCAATGTATTATTTGCTTCAGGGGTACAGGTCTGTAATCATCAGTATTACACAATTCACAGCACTCACCATAGCACATACCCTCGGCAATGTCCATTACCCACCCACCCTATCCCTCCCTGCCATTCCCCAGCAACCCTCAGTTTATTTCCTGAGATTAAGAGTCTCTTATGGTTTGTCTCATTCCCCAGTCTGATCTTGTTTCATTTTTTCCCTCCATACCCCCAACATCCCCCCCCC